>JAQONI010000085.1:0-72209 GCA_036936925.1 Cenchrus fungigraminus
TTTTGCATCATTTTGCATACCTAAGGTTTGTGAAATGCTCCAGAGAACTCCCAAACATCATTTTGGGTCTAATGGAGTAGAATTGGTGTATTCGTTGCGAAACCATTTTCGCAACTTCGATACCCTAAAATAGTGCATTCAGGCCCGAAATACAAGTTTTGCATCTTTTTACATGCCGAAGGTTTGCGAAATGCTCCGGAGCCCTCCCAAACATCATTTTGGGTCTAATGGAGTACAATGGATGTATTCATTGCAAAACAATTTTCATAACTTTGGTACGTGTATTCAGGCCTGAAACACAAGTTTTGCATCTTTTCACATGCCGTAGGTTTTCGAAATGCTCCAGAGAACTCCCAAACATCATTTTGGGTATAATGACATTCATTGCGAAACCATTTTCATAACTTCGGTTCCCTGAAATAGTGTATTCAGGCCTGAAACACAAGTTTTCCATCTTTCTGCATGCCTAAGGTTTGCGAAATGCTCTAGAGAACTCCCAAACATCATTTTGGGGCTAATGGAGTAGAATGGGTGTATTCGTTGCGAAACCATTTTCGCAACATCGATACCCCGAAATAGTGCATTCAGTCCCAAAACACAAGTTTTGCATCTTTTCACATACCGTAGGTTTGCGAAATGCTCCAGAGAACTCCCAAACATCATTCTGGGTATAATGGAGTAGAATGGGTGCATCCATTGCGAAACCATTTTCGTAACTTCGGTACCCTGAAATAGTGTATTCAGGCCCGAAACGCAAGTTTTGCATCTTTTCACGTGCCGTAGGTTTGCGAAATGCTCCAGAGAACTCCCAAACATCATTTTGGGTCTAATGGAGTAGAATGGGTGCATTCATTGCGTAACCATTTTCGTAACTTCAGTACCCTGAAATAGTGTATTCAGGCCCAAAACACAAGTTTTGCATCTTTTCACATGCCGTAAGTTTGCGAAATGCTCCAGAGAACTCCCAAACATCATTTTGGGGCTAATGGAGTACAATGGGTGTATTCGTTGCGAAACTATTTTTGCAACTTCGATACCCCAAAATAGTGCATTTAAGCCCGAAACACAAGTTTTGCATCTTTTTACATGCCGAAGGTTTGCGAAATACTCCGGAGCCCTCCCAAACATCATTTTGGGTCTATTGGAGTAGAATGGGTGCATTCATTGCGAAACCATTTTCGTAACTTCGGTTCCCTGAAATAGTGTATTCAGTCCCGAAACACAAGTTTTGCATCTTTTTGCATGCCGAAGGTTTGCAAAATGCTCCAGAGAACTCCCAAACATCATTTTGGGGCAAATGGAGTAGAATGGGTGTATTCGTTGCGAAACCATTTCGCAACTTCGATACCCCAAAATAGTGCATTCAGGCCCGAAACACAAGTTTTGCATCTTTTTACATGCCGAAGGTTTGCGAAATGCTCCGGAGCCCTCCCAAACATCATTTTGGGTCTAATGGAGTACAATGGATGTATTCGTTGCGAAACCATTTTCGTAACTTTGGTACGTGAATTCAAGCCCGAAACACAAGTTTTGCATCTTTTCACATGCCGTAGGTTTGCGAAATGCTCCAGAGAACTCCCAAACATCATTTTGGGTTTAATGGAGTAGAATGGGTGCATTCATTGCAAAACCATTTTCGTAAATTCGGTACCCTGAAATAGTGTATTCAGGCCCAAAACGCAAGTTTTGCATCTTTTAACGTGCAGTTGGTTTGCGAAATGCTCAAGAGAACTCCCAAAGACCATTTTGGGTCTAATGGAGTAGAATGGGTGCATTCATTGCGAAACCTTTTTCGTAACTTCAGTACCCTGAAATAGTGTATTCAGGCCCAAAACACAAGTTTTGCATCTTTTCACATGCCGTAAGTTTGCGAAATGCTCCAGAGAACTCCCAAACATCATTTTGGGTCTAATGGAGTAGAATGAGTGCATTCATTGTGAAACCATTTTCGTAACTTCTGTACCCTGAAATAGTGTATTCAGGCCAGAAACACAAGTTTTGCATTTTTTTGCATGCCGAAGGTTTGCGAAATGCTCCAGAGAACTCCCAGATATCATTTTGGGGATAATGGAGTAGAATGGGTGCATTAATTGCGAAACCATTTTCACAACTTCGGTACCCTGAAATACAGTATTCAGGCCTGAAACTTAAGTTTTGCTTCTTTTCACATGCCGTAGGTTTGCGAAATGCTACAGAGAACTCCCAAACTCCATTTTGGGTATAATGGAGTAGAATGGGTGCATTCATTGCGAAATCATTTTCGTAACTTCGGTACCCTGAAATAGTGTATTCAGGCCGAAAACACAAGTTTTGCATCTTTTTACATGCCGAAGGTTTGCGAAATGCTCCGGAGCCCTCCCAAACATCATTTTGTGTCTAATGGAGTACAATGGATGTATTCGTTGCGAAATCATTTTCGCTACTTCGATGCCCCGAAATAGAGCATTCAAGCCCGAAAAACAAGTTTTGCATCTTTTTACATGCCGAAGGTTTGCGAAATGCTCCAGAGAACTCCCAAACATCATTTTGGGGCTAATGGAGTAGAATGGGTGTATTCGTTGCGAAACCATTTTTGCAACTTCGATACCCCAAAATAGTGCATTCAGGCCCGAAACACAAGTTTTGCATCTTTTTACATGCCGAAGGTTTGCGAAATGCTCCGGAGCCCTCCCAAACATCATTTTGGGTCTAATGGAGTAGAATGGGTGCATTCATTGCGAAACCATTTTCGTAACTTCGGTTCCCTGAAATAGTGTATTCAGTCCCGAAACACAAGTTTTGCATCTTTTTGCATGCCGAAGGTTTGCAAAATGCTCCAGAGAACTCCCAAACATCATTTTGGGGCTAATGGAGTAGAATGGGTGTATTCGTTGCGAAACCATTTCGCAACTTCGATACCCCAAAATAGTGCATTCAGGCCCAAAACACAAGTTTTGCATCTTTTTACATGCTGAAGGTTTGCGAAATGCTCCGCAGCCCTCCCAAACATCATTTTGGGTCTAATGGAGTAGAATGGGTGTATTCATTGCGAATCCATTTTCGCAACATCGATACCCCGAAATAGTGCATTCAGGCCCGAAACACAAGTTTTGCATCTGTTTACGTGCTGAAGGTTTGCGAAATGCTCCGGAGCCCTCCCAAACATCATTTTGGGTCTAATGGAGTACAATGGATGTATTCGTTGCGAAACCATTTTCGTAACTTTGGTACGTGAATTTAGGCCCGAAACGCAAGTTTTGCATCTTTTCACGTGCCGTAGGTTTGCGAAATGCTCCAGAGAACTCCCAAACATCATTTTGGGTATAATGGAGTAGAAATGGTGCATTCATTGCAAAACCATTTTCGTAACTTCGGTACCCTTAAATAGTGTATTCAGGCCCGAAACGCAAGTTTTGCATCTTTTCACGTGACGTAGGTTTGCGAAATGCTCTAGAGAACTCCCAAACATCATTTTGGGTCTAATGGAGTAGAATGGGTGCATTAATTGCGAAACCATTTTCGTAACTTCGGTACCCTAAAATAGTGTATTCAGGCCCGAAACACAAGTTTTGCATCTTTTCACATGCCGTAAGATTGCGAAATGCTACAAAGAACTCCCAAACATCATTTTGGGTATAATGGAGTAGAATGGGTGCATTCATTGCGAAATCATTTTTGTAACTTCGGTACCTTGAAATAGTGTATTCAGGCCGGAAACACAAGTTTTGCATCTTTTTACATGCCGAAGGTTTGCGAAATGCTCTGGAGCCCTCCCAAATATCATTTTGGGTCTAATGGAGTACAATGGATGTATTCGTTGCAAAACCATTTTCGCAAATTCGATGCCCCGAAATAGAGCATTCAGGCCCGAAAAACAAGTTTTGCATCTTTTTACATGCCGAAGGTTTGCGAAATGCTCCGGAGAACTCCCAAACATCATTTTGGGGCTAATAGAGTAGAATGGGTGTATTCGTTGCGAAACCATTTTCGCAACATCGATACCCCGAAATAGTGCATTCAGGCCCGAAACATAAGTTTTGCATCTTTTTACATGCCGAAGGTTTTGCGAAATGCTCCGGAGCACTCTTAGACATCATTTTGGGTCTAATGGAGTAGAATGGGTGCATTCGTTGCGAAACCATTTTCATAACTTCGGTACCCTGAAATAGTGTATTCAGGCCCAAAACACAAGTTTTGCATCTTTTTGCATGCCGAAGGTTTGCGAAATGCTCCAGAGAACTCCCAAACATCATTTTGGGGCTAATGGAGTAGAATGGGTGCATTCATTGCGAAACCATTTTCGTAACTTCGGTTCCCCGAAATAGTGTATTCAGGTCCGAAACACAAGTTTTGCATCTTTTCACATGCCGTAGGTTTGCGAAATGCTACAAAGAACTCCCAAACATCATTTTCGGTATAATGGAGTAGAATGGGTGCATTCATTGCGAAACCATTTTCGTAACTTCGGTACCCTGAAATAGTGTATTCAGGCCGGAAACACAAGTTTTGCATCTTTTTGCATGCCTAAGGTTTGCGAAATGCTCCAGAGAACTCCCAAACATCATTTTGGGGCTAATGGAGTAGAATGGGTGTATTCGTTGCGAAACCATTTTCACAACTTCGATACCCCAAAATAGTGCATCCAGGCCCGAAACACAAGTTTTGCATCTTTTTACATGCCGAAGGTATTGCGAAATGCTCCGGAGCACTCCCAAACATCATTTTGGGTCTAATGGATTAGAATGGGTGTATTCGTTGCGAAACCATTTTCGCAACATCGATACCCCAAAATAGTGCATTCAGGCCCGAAACACAAGTTTTGCATCTTTTTACATGCCGAAGGTTTTGCGAAATGCTCCGGAGCACTCCTAGACATCATTTTGGGTCTAATGGAGTAGAATGGGTGCATTCATTGCGAAACCATTTTCGTAACTTCGGTACCCTGAAATAGTGTATTCAGGCCCGAAACACAAGTTTTGCATCTTTTTACATGCCGAAGGTTATGCGAAATGCTCCGGAGCACTCCTTGACATCATTTTGGGTCTAATGGAGTAGAATGGGTGCATTCATTGCGAAACCATTTTCGTAACTTCAGTACCTTGAAATAGTGTATTCAGGCCCGAAACACAAGTTTTGCATCTTTTTACATGCCGAAGGTTATGCGAAATGCTCCGGAGCACTCCTTGACATCATTTTGGGTCTAATGGAGTAGAATGGGTGCATTCATTGCGAAACCATTTTCGTAACTTCGGTACCCTGAAATAGTGTATTCAGGCCCGAAACACAAGTTTTGCATCTTTTTACATGCCGAAGGTTATGCGAAATGCTCCGGAGCACTCCTTGACATCATTTTGGTTCTAATGGAGTAGAATGGGTGCATTCATTGCGAAACCATTTTCGTAACTTCGGTACCCTAAAATAGTGTATTCAGGCCCGAAACACAAGTTTTGCATCTTTTCAGATGCCGTAGGTTTGCGAAATGCTCCGGAGCACTCCCAAACATCATTTTGGTTCTAATGGATTATAATGAGTGTATGCGTTGCGAAACCTTTTTCGCAACTTCGGTACCCCGAAATAGTGCATTCAGGCCCGAAACACAAGTTTCGCATCTTTTTACATGCCAAAGGTTTGTCAAATGCTCCGAGCCACTACCATACATCATTTTTGGTCTAATGGAGTAGAACGGATGTTTACGTTGCGAAACCTTTTTCGCAACTTCGGTACCCCGAAATAGTGCATTCAGGCCCGAAACACAAGTTTCGCATCTTTTTACATGCCGAAGGCTTGTCAAATGCTCCGAGCCACTGCCATACATCATTTTGGGTGTAATGGAGTAGAATGGGTGTTTTTGTTGCGATACCTTTTTCGCAACTTCGGTACCTCAAAATAGTGCATTCAGGCAGGAAACACAAGTTTCGCATCTTTTTACGTGCCAAAGGTTTGTGAAATGCTCCCCACCACTGCAAAACTTCATATTGGGTCTAACGGAGTAGAATGGATGTTTTAGTTGCGAAACCATATTTGCAACTTCGGTACCCCGAAATAGTGCTTTCAGGCCCTGAAACACAAGTTTCGCATCTTTTTACTTGCTAATGGTTTGCGAAATGCTCTCAACCACTGCTAAACATCATTTTTGGTCTAATGGAGTATAATAGATGTTTTTGTTGTGAAACCATATTCGCAACTTCGTTACCCCGAAATACTGGATTCGGGCCCGAAACACAAGTTTCGCATCTTTTTACGTGCCAAAGGTTTGCGAAATGCTCCCAACCACTGCAAAACATCATTTTGGGTTTAAGGGAGTAGAATGGATGTTTTTGTTGCGAAACCTTTTTCGCAACTTCGGTACCCCGAAATAGTGCATTCAGGCCCAAAACACAAGTTTTGCATCTTTTTACATGCCAAAGGTTTGTCAAATTCTCCGAGCCACTGCCATACATCATTTTGGGTCTAATGGAGTAGAATGGAAGTTTTTGTTGCGAAAACTTTTTCGCAACTTCGGTACCACGAAATAGTGCATTCAGGCAGGAAACACAAGTTTCGCATCTTTTTACGTGCCAAAGGTTTGCGAAATGCTCCCCACCACTGCAAAACATCATTTTGGGTCTAACGGAGTAGAATTGATGTTTTAGTTGCGAAACCATATTTGCAACTTCGGTAACCCGAAATAGTGCATTCAGGCCCGAAACACAAGTTTCGCATCTTTTTACATGCTAATGGTTTGCGAAATGCTCCCAACCACTGCAGAATATCTTTTTGGGTCTAATGGAGTATAATAGATATTTTCGTTGCGAAACCATATTTGAAACTTTGGTACCCCGAAATAGCGCATTCTGGCCCGAAACAAGTTTCGCATCTACTAACGTGCGAAAGGTTTGCGAAATGCTCCCAACCACTGCAAAACATCATTTTGGGTCTAATGGAGTATATTAGATATTTTCGTTGCGAAACCATTTTCGCAACTTCGATACCCCGAAATAGTGCATTCAGGCCCGAAACACAAGTTTTGCATCTTTTTACATGCCGAAGATTTTGCGAAATGCTCCGGAGCACTGCTTGACATCATTTTGGGTCTAATGGAGTAGAATGGGAGCATTGGTTGCGAAACCATTTTCGTAACTTCGGTACCCTGAAATAGTGTATTCAGGCCTGAAACACAAGTTTTGCATCTTTTCACATGCCGAAGGTTTGCGAAATGCTACGGAGCACACCCAAACATCATTTTGGGGCAAATGGATTATAATGAGTGTAGTCATTGCAAAACCATTTTCGTAACTTCCGTACCCCGAAATAGTGGATTCAGGCCCGAAACACAAGTTTCACATCTTTTTACGTGCCAAAGGTTTGGGAAATGCTCCCAACCACTGCAAAACATCATTTGGGTTTAAGGGAGTAGAATGGATGTTTTCATTGCGAAACCTTTTTCGCAACTTCGGTACCCCGAAATAGTGCATTCAGGCCCGAAACACAAGTTTCGCATCTTTTTACATACCAAAGGTTTGTCAAATGCTCCGAGCCACTGCCATACATCCTTTTTATCTAATCGAGTAGAATGGATGTTTTTGTTAGGAAAACCTTTTTCGCAACTGCGATACCCCGAAATAGTGGATTCAGGCCCGAAACACAAGTTTCGCATCCTTTTATGTGCCAAAGGTTTGCGAAATGCCCCCAACCACTGAAAAACATCATTATGGGTTTAAGGGAGTAGAATGGATGTTTTCGTTGCGAAACCTTTTTCGCAACTTCGGTACCCCGAAATAGTACATTCAGGCCCGAAACACAAGTTTCGCATCTTTTTACATGCCAAAGGTTTGTCAAATGCTCCGAGGCACTACCATACATCATTTTTGGTCTAATGGAGTAGAATGGATGTTTTTGTTAGGAAAACCTTTTTCGCAACTTCGGTACCCCGAAATAGGGGTTTTAGGCCCGAAACACAAGTTTCGCATCTTTTTATGTGCCAAAGGTTTGCGAAATGCCCCCAACCACTGAAAATCATCATTTTGGGTTTAAGGGAGTAGAATGGATGTTTTCGTTGCGAAACCTTTTTCGCAACTTCGGTACCCCGAAATAGTGCATTCAGGTCCGAAACACAAGTTTCGCATCTTTTTACATGCCAAAGGTTTGTCTTATGCTCCGAGCCACTACCATACATCATTTTTGGTCTAATAGAGTAGAATGGATGTTTTCGTTGCGAAACCTTTTTCGCAACTTCGGTACCCCGAAATAGTGCATTCAGGCCCGAAACACAAGTTTCGCATCTTTTTACATGCCGAAGGTTTGTCAAATGCTTCGAGCCACTGCCATACATCATTTTGGGTGTAATGGAGTAGAATGGGTGTTTTTGATGCGAAACCTTTTTTGCAACTTCAGTACCCCGAAATAGTGCATTCAGGCAGGAAACACAAGTTTCACATCTTTTTACGTGCCAAAGGTATGCGAAATGCTCCTCACCACTGCAAAACTTCATATTGGGTCTAACGGAGTAGAATGGATGTTTTAGTTGCGAAACCATATTTGCAACTTCGGTACCCCGAAATAGTGCATTCCGGCCCTGAAACACAAGTTTCGCATCTTTTTACATGCTAATGATTTGCGAAATGCTCTCAACCACTGCAAAACATCATTTTTGGTCTAATGGAGTATAATAGATGTTTTTGTTCTGAAACCATATTCGCAACTTCGTGACGCCGAAATACTGGATTCGGGCCCGAAACACAAGTTTCACATCTTTTTACGTGCCAAAGGTTTGCAAAATGCTCCCAACCACTGCAAAACATCATTTTGGGTTTAAGGGAGTAGGATGGATGTTTTTGTTGCGAACCCTTTTTCGCAACTTCGGTACCCCGAAATAGTGCGTTCAGGCCCGAAACACAAGTTTCGCATCTTTTTACATACCAAAGGTTTGTCAAATGCTCCGAGCCACTGCCATACATCATTTTGGGTCTAATGGATAAGAATGGATGTTTTTGTTGCGAAACCTTTTTCGCAACTTCGGTACCCCGAAATAGTGCATTCAGGCCCGAAACACAAGTTTCGCATCTTTTTACATGCCAAAGGTTTGACAAATGCTCCGAGCCACTGCCATACATCATTTTGGGTCTAATGGAGTAGAATGGATGTTTTTGTTGCGAAACCTTTTTCGCAACTTCGGTACCACGAAACAGTGCATTCAGGCAGGAAACACAAGTTTCGCATCTTTTTACGTGCCAAAGGTTTGCGAAATGCTCCCCACCACTGCACAACATCATTTTGGGTCTAACGGAGTAGAATTGATGTTTTAGTTGCGAAACCATATTTGCAACTTCGGTACCCCGAAATAGTGCATTCAGGCCTGAAACACAAGTTTCGCATCTTTTTACATGCTAATGGTTTGCGAAATGCTCCCAACCACTGCAGAATATCTTTTTGGGTCTAATGGAGTATAATAGATATTTTCGTTGCGAAACCATATTTGAAACTTTGGTACCCCGAAATAGCGCATTCTGGCCCGAAACAAGTTTCGCATCTACTAACGTGCGAAAGGTTTGCGAAATGCTCCCAACCACTGCAAAACATCATTTTGGGTCTAATGGAGTATATTAGATATTTTCGTTGCGAAACCATTTTCGCAACTTCGATACCCTGAAATAGTGCATTCAGGCTCGAAACACAAGTTTTGCATCTTTTTACATGCCGAAGATTTTGCGAAATGCTCCGGAGCACTGCTTGACATCATTTTGGGTCTAATGGAGTAGAATGGGAGCATTCGTTGCGAAACCATTTTCGTAACTTCGGTACCCTGAAATAGTGTATTCAGGCCTGAAACACAAGTTTTGCATCTTTTCACATGCCGAAGGTTTGCGAAATGCTACGGAGCACACCCAAACATCATTTTGGGGCAAATGGATTATAATGAGTGCATTCATTGCAAAACCATTTTCGTAACTTCGGTACCCCGAAATAGTGGATTCAGGCCCGAAACACAAGTTTCGCATCTTTTTACGTGCCAAAGGTTTGGGAAATGCTCCCAACCACTGCAAAACATCATTTGGGTTTAAGGGAGTAGAATGGATGTTTTCATTGCGAAACCTTTTTCGCAACTTCGGTACCCCGAAATAGTGCATTCAGGCCCGAAACACAAGTTTCGCATCTTTTTACATACCAAAGGTTTGTCAAATGCTCCGAGCCACTGCCATACATCCTTTTTATCTAATGGAGTAGAATGGATGTTTTTGTTAGGAAAACCTTTTTCGCAACTTCGATACCCCGAAATAGTGGATTCAGGCCCGAAACACAAGTTTCGCATCTTTTTATGTGCCAAAGGTTTGCGAAATGCCCCCAACCACTGAAAAACATCATTATGGGTTTAAGGGAGTAGAATTGATGTTTTCGTTGCGAAACCTTTTTCGCAACTTCGGTACCCCGAAATAGTGCATTCAGGCCCGAAACACAAGTTTCGCATCTTTTTACATGCCAAAGGTTTGTCAAATGCTCCGAGGCACTACCATACATCATTTTTGGTCTAATGGAGTAGAATTGATGTTTTTGTTAGGAAAACCTTTTTCATAACTTCGTTACCCCGAAATAGTGGTTTTAGGCCCAAAACACAAGTTTCGCATCTTTTTATGTGCCAAAGGTTTGCGAAATGCCCCCAACCACTGAAAATCATCATTTTGGGTTTAAGGGAGTAGAATGGATGTTTTCGTTGCGAAACCTTTTTCGCAACTTCGGTACCCCGAAATAGTGCATTCAGGCCCGAAACACAAGTTTCGCATCTTTTTACATGCCAAAGGTTTGTCTTATGCTCCGAGCCACTACCATACATCATTTTTGGTCTAATGGAGTAGAATGGATGTTTTCGTTGCGAAACCTTTTTCGCAACTTCGGTACCCCGAAATAGTGCATTCAGGCCCGAAACACAAGTTTCGCATCTTTTTACATGCCGAAGGTTTGTCAAATGCTTCGAGCCACTGCCATACATCATTTTGGGTGTAATGGAGTAGAATGGGTGTTTTTGATGCAAAACCTTTTTTGCAACTTCGGTACCCTGAAATAGTGCATTCAGGCAGGAAACACAAGATTCACATCTTTTTCCGTGCCAAAGGTATGCGAAATGCTCCTCACCACTGCAAAACTTCATATTGGGTCTAACGGAGTAGAATGGATGTTTTAGTTGCGAAACCATATTTGCAACTTCGGTACCCCGAAATAGTGCATTCCGGCCTTGAAACACAAGTTTCGCATCTTTTTACATGCTAATGATTTGCGAAATGCTCTCAACCACTGCAAAACATCATTTTTGGTCTAATGGAGTATAAAAGATGTTTTTGTTCTGAAACCATATTCGCAACTTCGTTACCCCGAAATACTGGATTCGGGCCCGAAACACAAGTTTCACATCTTTTTACGTGCCAAAGGTTTGCGAAATGCTCCCAACCACTGCAAAACATCATTTTGGGTTTAATGGAGTAGGATGGATGTTTTTGTTGCGAACCCTTTTTCGCAACTTCGGTACCCCGAAATAGTGCATTCAGGCCCGAAACACAAGTTTCGCATCTTTTTACATGCCAAAGGTTTGTCAAATGCTCCGAGCCACTGCCATACATCATTTTGGGTCTAATGGATAAGAATGGATGTTTTTGTTGCGAAACCTTTTTCGCAACTTCGGTACCCTGAAATAGTGCATTCAGGCCCGAAACACAAGTTTCGCATCTTTTTACATGCCAAAGGTTTGACAAATGCTCCGAGCCACTGCCATACATCATTTTGGGTCTAATGGAGTAGAATGGATGTTTTTGTTGCGAAACCTTTTTCGCAACTTCGGTACCACGAAACAGTGCATTCAGGCAGGAAACACAAGTTTCGCATCTTTTTACGTGCCAAAGGTTTGCGAAATGCTCCCCACCACTGCACAACATCATTTTGGGTCTAACGGAGTAGAATTGATGTTTTAGTTGCGAAACCATATTTGCAACTTCGGTACCCCGAAATAGTGCATTCAGGCCCGAAACACAAGTTTCGCATCTTTTTACATGCTAATGGTTTGCGAAATGCTCCCAACCACTGCAAAACATCATTTTGGGTCTAATGGAGTATAATAGATATTTTCGTTGCCAAACCATATTCGAAACTTTGGTACCCCGAAATAGCACATTCTGGCCCGAAACAAGTTTCGCATCTACTAACATGCGAAAGGTTTGCGAAATGCTCCCAACCACTGCAAAACATCATTTTGGGTCTAATGGAGTATAATAGATATTTTCGTTGCGAAAACATTTTAGCAACTTCGATACCCCGAAATAGTGCATTCAGGCCCGAAACACAAGTTTTGCATCTTTTTACATGCCGAAGGTTTTGCGAAATGCTCCGGAGCACTCCTAGACATCATTTTGGGTCTAATGGAGTAGAATGGAAGCATTCGTTGCGAAACCATTTTCGTTACTTCGGTACCCTGAAATAGTGTATTCAGGCCCGAAACACAAGTTTTGCATCTTTTCACGTGCCGAAGGTTTGCGAAATGCTCCGGAGCACACCCAAACATCATTTTGGGGCAAATGGATTATAATGAGTGTATTCGTTGCAAAACCATTTTCGTAACTTCGGTACCCCGAAATAGTGGATTCAGGCCCGAAACACAAGTTTCGCATCTTTTTACGTGCCAAAGGTTTGCGAAATGCTCCCCACCACTGCAAAACATCATTTTGGGTTTAAGGGAGTAGAATGGATGTTTTTGTTGCGAAACCTTTTTCGCAACTTCGGTACCCCGAAATAGTGCATTGAGGCCTGAAACACAAGTTTCGCATCTTTTTACATGCCAAAGGTTTGTCAAATGCTCCGAGCCACTGCCGTACATCATTTTGGGTTTAAGGGAGTAGAATGGATGTTTTTGTTGCGAAACCTTTTTCGCAACTTCGGTACCACGAAACAGTGCATTCAGGCAGGAAACACAAGTTTCGCATCTTTTTACGTGCCAAAGGTTTGCGAAATGCTCCCCACCACTGCAAAACATCATTTTGGGTCTAACAGAGTAGAATTGATGTTTTAGTTGCGAAACCATATTTGCAACTTCGGTACCGCGAAATAGTGCATTCAGGCCCGAAACACAAGTTTCGCATCTTTTTACATGCTAATGGTTTGCGAAATGCTCCCAACCACAGCAAAACATCATTTTGGGTCTAACGGAGTAGAATGGATGTTTTTGTTACGAAACCTTTTTCGCAACTTCGTTACCCCGAAATAGTGGATTCAGGCCCGAAACACAAGTTTCACATCTTTTTACGTGCCAAAGGTTTGCGAAATGCTCATAACCACTGCAAAACATCATTTTGGGTTTAAGGGAGTAGTATGGATGTTTTCGTTGCGAAACATTTTCGCAACTTCAGTACCCCGAAATAGTGCATTCAGGCCCGAAACACAAGTTTCGCATCTTTTTACATGCCAAAGGTTTGTCAAATGCTCCGAGCCACTACCATACATCATTTTTGGTCTAATGGAATAGAATAGATGTTTTTGTTGCGAAACCTTTTTCGCAACTTCGGTACCCCGAAATAGTGCATTCAGGCCCGAAACACAAGTTTCGCATCTTTTTACATGCCAAAGGTTTGTGAAATGCTCCCAACCACTGCAAAACATCATTTTGGGTTTAAGGGAGTAGAATGGATGTTTTCGTTGTGAAACCTTTTTCGCAAATTCCGTACCCCGAAATAGTGCATTCAGGCTTGAAACACAAGTTTCGCATCTTTTTACGTGCCAAAGGTTTGCGAAATGCTCCCAAGCATTGCCATACATAATTTTCGGTCTAATGGAGTAGATTGTATATTTTCGTTGCGAAACCTTTTTCGCAACTTCCCTACCCTGAAATAGTGCATTCGGGCCTGAAAAACAAGTTTCGCATCTTTTTACGTGCCGAAGGTTTGCGAAATGCTCCCAACCACTGCAATACATCATTTTGGGTCTAACGGAGTAGAATGGATGTTTTAGTTGCGAAACCATATTTGCAACTTCGGTACCCCGAAAAAATGCATTCAGGCCCGAAACAGAAGTTTCGCATCTTGTTGCAAGCCAAAGGTTTGTCAATTGCTCAGAGCCACTGCAAAATATCATTTTGGGTCAAACGGAGTAGAATGGATGTTTTTTAGTTGCGAAACCATATTTGCAACTTCGGTACCCCGAAATAGTGCATTCAGGCTCGAAACACAAGTTTCGCATCTTTTTACATACTAATGGTTTGGGAAATGCTCCCAACCACTGCAAAATATCTTTTTGGGTCTAATGGAGTATAATAGATGTTTTCGTTGTGAAACCATTTTCGCAACTTCGTTACCCCGAAATAGTGGATTCGGGCCCGAAACACAAATTTCGCATCTTTTTACGTGCCAAAGGTTTGCGAAATGCTCCCAACCACTGCAAAACATCATTTTGGGTTTAAGGGAGTAGAATGGATATTTTCGTTGCGAAACCTTTTTCGCAACTCTGGTACCCCAAAATAGTGCATTCAGGCAGGAAACACAAGTTTCGCATCTTTTTACGTGCCAAAGGTTTGCGAAATGCTCCCAACCACTGCAAAACATCATTTGGGTTTAAGGGAGTAGAATGGATGATTTCATTGCGAAACCTTTTTCGCAACTTCGGTACCCCGAAATAGTGCATTCAGGCCTGAAACACAAGTTTCGCATCTTTTTACATGCCAAAGGTTTGTCAAATGCTCCGAGCCACTGCCATACATCATTTTTGGTCTAATGGAGTAGAATGGATGTTTTTGTTGCGAAACCTTTTTCGCAACTTCGGTACCCCGAAATAGTGGATTCAGGCCCGAAACACAAGTTTTGCATCTTTTTACGTGCCAAAGGTTTGGGAAATGCTCCCAAACACTGCAAAACATCATTTTGGGTTTAAGGGAGTAGAATGGATGTTTTCATTGAGAAACCTTTTTCGCAACTTCGATACCCCGAAATAGTGCATTCAGGCCCGAAACATTCGCATCTTTTTACATGCCAAAGGTTTGTCAAATGCTCCGAGCCACTGCCATACATCATGTTGGGTCTAATGGAGTAGAATGGATGTTTTTGTTGCGAAACCTTTTTCGCAACTTCGGTACCCCGAAATAGTGCATTCAGGCACGAAACACAAGTTTCGCATCTTTTTACGTGCCAAAGGTTGGCGAAATGCTCCCAACCACTGCAAAACATCATTTTGGGTCTAACGGAGTAGAATGGATGTTTTAGTTGCGAAACCATATTTGCAACTTCGGTACCCCGAAATACTGCATTCAGGCACGAAACACAAGTTTCGCATCTTTTTACAAGCTAATGGTTTGCGAAATGCTCCCAACCACTGCAAAACATCATTTTGGGTCTAACGGAGTAGAATGGATGTTTTAGTTGCGAAACCATATTTGCAACTTCGGTACCCCGAAATAGTGCATTCAGGCCCGAAACACAAGTTTCGCATCTTTTTACATGCTAATGGTTTGCGAAATGCTCCCAACCACTGCAAAACATCATTTTGGGTCTAATGGACTATAATAGATGTTTGCGTTGTGAAACCATTTTCGCAACTTCGTTACCCCGAAATAGTGGATTCAGGCCCGAAACACAAGTTTCTCATCTTTTTACGTGCCAAAGGTTTGCGAAATGCTCCCAACCACGGCAAAATATCATTTGGGTTTAATGGAGTAGAATGGATGTTTTCATTGCGAAACATTTTTCGCAACTTCGGTACCCCGAAATAGTGCATTCAGGCCCGAAACACAAGTTTCACATCTTTTTACATGCCAAAGGTTTGTCAAATGCTCCGAGCCACTGCCATACATCATTTTTGGTCTAATGGAGTAGAATGGATGTTTTTGTTGCGAAACCTTTTTCGCAACTTCGGTACCCCGAAATAGTGGATTCAGGCCCGAAACACAAGTTTCGCATCTTTTTACGTGCCAAAGGTTTGCGAAATGCTCCCAACCACTGCAAAACATCATTTTGGGTTTAAGGGAGTAGAATGGATGATTTCGTTGCGAAACCTTTTTCGCAACTTCGGTACCCCAAAATAGTGCATTCAGGCCCGAAACATTCGCATCTTTTTACATGCCAAAGGTTTGTCAAATGCTCCGAGCCACTGCCATACATCATTTTGGGTCTAATGGAGTAGGATGGATGTTTTTGTTGCGAAACTTTTTTCGCAACTTCGGTACCCCGAAATAGTGCATTCAGGCACGAAACACAAGTTTCGCATCTTTTTACGTGCCAAAGGTTGGCGAAATGCTCCCAACCACTGCAAAACATCATTTGGGTTTAAGGGAGTAGAATGGATGATTTCATTGCGAAACCTTTTTCGCAACTTCGGTACCCCGAAATAGTGCATTCAGGCACGAAACACAAGTTTCGCATCTTTTTACAAGCTAATGGTTTGCGAAATGCTCCCAACCACTGCAAAACACCATTTTGGGTCTAACGGAGTAGAATGGATGTTTTAGTTGCGAAACCATATTTGCAACTTCGGTACCCCGAAATAGTGCATTCAGGCCCGAAACACAAGTTTCGCATCTGTTTACATGCTAATGGTTTGCGAAATGCTCCCAATCACTGCAAAACATCATTTTGGGTCTAATGTAGTAGAATGGATGTTTTTGTTGCGAAACCTTTTTCGCAACTTCGGTACCCCGAAATAGTGCATTCAGGCACGAAACACAAGTTTCTCATCTTTTTACGTGCCAAAGGTTTGCGAAATGCTCCCAACCACTGCAAAACATCATTTGGGTTTAAGGGAGTAGAATGGATGATTTCATTGTGAAACCATTTTCGCAACTTCGTTACCCCGAAATAGTGGATTCAGGCCCGAAACACAAGTTTCGCATCTTTTTACGTGCCAAAGGTTTGCGAAATGCTCCCAACCACTGCAAAACATCATTTGGGTTTAAGGGAGTAGAATGGATGTTTTCATTGCGAAACCTTTTTCGCAACTTCGGTACCCCAAAATAGTGCATTCAGGCCCGAAACACAAGTTTCGCATCTTTTTACATGCCAAAGGATTGTCAAATGCTCCGAGCCACTGCCATACATCATTTTTGGTCTAATGGAGTAGAAAGGATGTTTTTGTTGCGAAACCTTTTTCGCAACTTCGGTACCCCGAAATAGTGGATTCAGGCTCGAAACACACGTTTCGCATCTTTTTACGTGCCAAAGGTTTGCGAAATGCTCCCAACCACTGCAAAACATCATTTTGGGTTTAAGGGAGTAGAATGAATGTTTTCGTTGCGAAACCTTTTTCGCAACTCCGGTACCCCGATATAGTGCATTCAGGCCTGAAACATTCGCATCTTTTTACATGCCAAAGGTTTGTCAAATGCTCCGAGCCACTGCCATACATCATTTTGGGTCTAATGGAGTAGGATGGATGTTTTTGTTGCGAAACCTTTTTCGCAACTTCGGTACCCCGAAATAGTGCATTCAGGCACGAAACACAAGTTTCGCATCTTTTTACGTGCAAAAGGTTGGCGAAATGCTCCCAACCACTGCAAAACATCATTTGGCTTTAAGGGAATAGAATGGATGATTTCATTGTGAAACCTTTTTCGCAACTTCGATACCCCGAAAGAGTGCATTCAGGCACGAAACACAAGTTTCGCATCTTTTTACAAGCTAATGGTTTGCGAAATGCTCCCAACCACTGCAAAACATCATTTTGGGTCTAATGGAGTATAATAGATGTTTGCGTTGTGAAACCATTTTCGCAACTTCGGTACCCCGAAATAGTGCATTCAGGCCCGAAACACAAGTTTCGCATCTTTTTACATGCTAATGGTTTGCGAAATGCTCCCAACCACTGCAAAACTTCATTTTGGGTCTAACGTAGTAGAATGGATGTTTTTGTTGCGAAACCTTTTTCGCAACTTCGGTACCCCGAAATAGTGCATTCAGGCACGAAACACAAGTTTCTCATCTTTTTACGTGCCAAAGCTTTGCGAAATGCTCCAAACCACTGCAAAACATCATTTGGGTTTAAGGGAGTAGAATGGATGATTTCATTGCGAAACCTTTTTCGCAACTTCGGTACCCCGAAATAGTGCATTCAGGCACGAAACACAAGTTTCGCATCTTTTTACAAGCTAATGGTTTGCGAAATGCTCCCAAGCACGGCAAAACATCATTTTGGGTCTAACGGAGTAGAATGGATGTTTTAGTTGCGAAACCATATTTGCAACTTCGGTACCCCAAAATAGTGCATTCAGGCCCGAAACACAAGTTTTGCATCTTTTTACATGCTAATGGTTTGCGAAATCCTCGAAACCACTGCAAAACATCATTTTGGGTCTAATGGAGTATAATAGATGTTTGCGTTGTGAAACCATTTTCGCAACTTCGTTACCCCGAAATAGTGGATTCAGGCCCGAAACACAAGTTTCGCATCTTTTTACGTGCCAAAGGTTTGCGAAATGCTCCCAACCACTGCAAAACATCATTTGGGTTTAAGGGAGTAGAATGGATGTTTTCATTGCGAAACCTTTTTCGCAACTTCGGTACCCCGAAATAGTGCATTCGGGCCCGAAATACAAGTTTCGCTTCTTTTTACATGCCAAAGGTTTGTCAAATGCTCCGAGCCACTGCCATACATCATTTTTGGACTAATGGAGTAGAATGGATGTTTTTGTTGCGAAACCTTTTTCGCAACTTCGGTACCCCGAAATAGTGGATTCAGGCCCGAAACACAAGTTTCGCATCTATTTACGTGCCAAAGGTTTGCGAAATGCTCCCAACCACAGCAAAACATCATTTTGGGTTTAAGGGAGTAGAATGGATGTTTTCGTTGCGAAACCTTTTTCGCAACTTCGGTACCCCGAAATAGTGCATTCAGGCCCGAAACATTCGCATCTTTTTACATGCCAAAGGTTTGTCAAATGCTCCGAGCCACTGCCATACATCATTTTGGGTCTAATGGAGTAGAATGGATGTTTTTGTTGCGAAACCTTTTTCAGAACTTCGGTACCCCGAAATAGTGCATTCAGGCACGAAAAACAAGTTTCTCATCGTTTTACGTGCCAAAGGTTTGCGAAATGCTCCCAACCACTGCAAAACATCATTTGGGTTTAAGGGAGTAGAATGGATGATTTCATTGCAAAACCTTTTTCGCAACTTCGGTACCCCGAAATAGTGCATTCAGGCCCGAAACACAAGTTTCGCATCTTTTTACATGCCAAAGGTTTGTCAAATGCTCCGAGCCACTGCCATACATCATTTTTGGTCTAATGGAGTAGAATGGATGTTTTTGTTGCGAAACCTTTTTCGCAACTTCGGTACCCCGAAATAGTGGATTCAGGCCCGAAACACAAGATTCGCATCTTTTTACGTGCCAAAGGTTTGCGAAATGCTCCCAACCACTGCAAAACATCATTTTGGGTTTAAGGGAGTAGAATGGATGTTTTCGTTGCGAAACCTTTTTCGCAACTTCGGCACCCTAAAATAGTGCATTCAGGCCCGAAACATTCGCATCTTTTTACATGCCAAAGGTTTGTCAAATGCTCCGAGCCACTGCCATACATCATTTTGGGTCTAATGGAGTAGAATAGATGTTTTTGTTGCGAAACCTTTTTCGCAATTTCGGTACCCCGAAATAGTGCATTCGGGCACGAAACACAAGTTTCGCATATTTTTACATGCTAATGGTTTGCGAAAAGCTCCCAACCACTGCAAAACATCATTTTGGGTCTAACGGAGTAGAATGGATGTTTTTGTTGCGAAACCTTTTTCGCAACTTCGGTACCCCAAAATAGTGGATTCAGGCCCGAAACACAAGTTTCACATCTTTTTACGTGCCAAAGGTTTGCGAAATGCTCCCAACCACTGCAAAACATCATTTCGGGTCTAACGGAGTAGAATGGATGTTTTTGTTGCGAAACCTTTTTCGCAACTTCGGTACCCCAAAAGAGTGCATTCAGGCCCGAAACACAAGTTTCGCATCTTTTTACATGCCAAAGGTTTGTCAAATGCTCCGAGCCTCTGCCGTACATCATTTTTGGTCTAATGGAGTCGAATGGATGTTTTAGTTGCGAAACCATATTTGCAACTTCGGTACCCCGAAATAGTGCATTCAGGCCCGAAACACAAGTTTCGCATCTTTTTACATCCTAATGGTTTGCGAAATGCTCCCAGCCACTGCAAAACATCATTTTGGGTCTAATGGAGTAGAATGGATGTTTTTGTTGCGAAACCTTTTTCGCAACTTCGGTACCCCGAAATAGTGGATTCAGGCCCGGAACACAAGTTTCGCATCTTTTTACGTGCCAAAGGTTTGCGAAATGCTCCCAAGCACTGCCATACATAACTTAAGGTCTAATGGAGTAGAATATATGTTTTCGTTGCAAAACCTTTTTCGCAACTTCCGTACCCCGAAATAGTGCATTAGGGCCCGAAACACAAGTTTCACATTTTTCTACGTGCCGAAGGTTTGCGAACTGCTCCCAACCACTACAATACATCATTTTGGGTCTAACGGAGTAGAATGGATGTTTTAGTTGTGAAACCATATTTGTAACTTCGGTACCCCGAAATAATGCATTCAGGCCCGAAACACAAGTTTCGCATCTTTTTACAAGCTAATGGTTTGCAAAATGCTCCCAACCACTGCAAAACATCATTTTGGGTCTAACGGAGTAGAATGGATGTTTTAGTTGCGAAACCATATTTGCAACTTCGGTACCCCGAAATAGTGCATTCAGGCACGAAACACAAGTTTCGCATCTTTTTACATGCTAATGGTTTGCGAAATGCTCCCAACCACTGCAAAACATCATTTTGGGTCTAATGGAATATAATAGATGTTTGCGTTGTGAAACCATTTTCGCAACTTCGTTACCCCGAAATAGTGGATTCAGGCCCGAAACACAAGTTTCGCATCTTTTTACGTGCCAAAGGTTTGCGAATTGCTCCCAACCACTGCAAAACATCATTTGGGTTTAAGGGAGTAGAATGGATGTTTTCATTGCGAAACCTTTTTCGCAACTTCGGTACCCCGAAATAGTGCATGCAGGCCCGAAACACAAGTTTCGCATCTTTTTACATGTCAAAGGTTTGTCAAATGCTCTGAGCCACTGCCATACATCATTTTTGGTCTAATGGAGTAGAATGGATGTTTTTGTTGCGAAACCTTTTTCGCAACTTCGGTACCCCGAAATAGTGGATTCAGGCCCGAAACACAAGTTCCGCATCTTTATACGTGCCAAAGGTTTGCGAAATACTCCCAACCACTGCAAAACATCATTTTGGGTTTAAGGGAGTAGAATGGATGTTTTCGTTGCGAAACCTTTTTCGCAACTTCGGTACACCGAAATAGTGCATTCAGGAACGAAACATTCGCATCTTTTTACATGCCAAAGGTTTGTCAAATGCTCTGAGCCACTGCCATACATCATTTTGGGTCTAATGGAGTAGAATGGATGTTTTAGTTGCGAAACCTTTTTCGCAACTTCGGTACCCCGAAATAGTGCATTCAGGCACGAAACACAAGTTTCGCATCTATTTACATGCCAAAGGTTTGTCAAATGCTCCGAGCCACTGCCATACATCATTTTTGGTCTAAGGGAGTAGAATGGATGTTTTTGCTGCGAAACCTTTTTCGCAACTTCGGTACCCCGAAATAGTGAATTCAGGCCCGAAACACAAGTTTCGCATCTTTTTACGAGCCAAAGGTTTGCGAAATGTTCCCAAGCACTGCCATTCATAATTTTCGGTCTAATGGAGTAGAATGTATGTTTTCGTTGCGAAACCTTTTTCGCAACTTCCGTACCCCAAAATAGTGCATTAGGGTCTGAAACACAAGTTTCGCATCTTTTTACGTGCCGAAGGTTTGCGAACTGCTCCCAACCACTGCTATACATCATTTTGGGTCTAACGGAGTAGAATGGATGTTTTAGTTGTGAAACCATATTTGTAACTTCGGTACCCCGAAATAATGCATTCAGCCCCGAAACACAAGTTTCGCATCTTTTTACAAGCTAATGGTTTGCAAAATGCTCCCAACCACTGCAAAACATCATTTTGGGTCTAACGGAGTAGAATGGATGTTTTAGTTGCGAAACCATATTTGCAACTTCGGTACCCCGAAATAGTGCATTCAGGCACGAAACACAAGTTTCGCATCTTTTTACATGCTAATGGTTTGCGAAATGCTCCCAACCACTGCAAAACATCATTTTGGGTCTAATGGAATATAATAGATGTTTGCGTTGTGAAACCATTTTCGCAACTTCGTTACCCCGAAATAGTGGATTCAGGCCCGAAACACAAGTTTCGCATCTTTTTACGTGCCAAAGGTTTGCGAATTGCTCCCAACCACTGCAAAACATCATTTGGGTTTAAGGGAGTAGAATGGATGTTTTCATTGCGAAACCTTTTTCGCAACTTCGGTACCCCGAAATAGTGCATGCAGGCCCGAAACACAAGTTTCGCATCTTTTTACATGTCAAAGGTTTGTCAAATGCTCTGAGCCACTGCCATACATCATTTTTGGTCTAATGGAGTAGAATGGATGTTTTTGTTGCGAAACCTTTTTCGCAACTTCGGTACCCCGAAATAGTGGATTCAGGCCCGAAACACAAGTTCCGCATCTTTATACGTGCCAAAGGTTTGCGAAATACTCCCAACCACTGCAAAACATCATTTTGGGTTTAAGGGAGTAGAATGGATGTTTTCGTTGCGAAACCTTTTTCGCAACTTCGGTACACCGAAATAGTGCATTCAGGAACGAAACATTCGCATCTTTTTACATGCCAAAGGTTTGTCAAATGCTCTGAGCCACTGCCATACATCATTTTGGGTCTAATGGAGTAGAATGGATGTTTTAGTTGCGAAACCTTTTTCGCAACTTCGGTACCCCGAAATAGTGCATTCAGGCACGAAACACAAGTTTCGCATCTATTTACATGCCAAAGGTTTGTCAAATGCTCCGAGCCACTGCCATACATCATTTTTGGTCTAAGGGAGTAGAATGGATGTTTTTGCTGCGAAACCTTTTTCGCAACTTCGGTACCCCGAAATAGTGAATTCAGGCCCGAAACACAAGTTTCGCATCTTTTTACGAGCCAAAGGTTTGCGAAATGTTCCCAAGCACTGCCATTCATAATTTTCGGTCTAATGGAGTAGAATGTATGTTTTCGTTGCGAAACCTTTTTCGCAACTTCCGTACCCCAAAATAGTGCATTAGGGTCTGAAACACAAGTTTCGCATCTTTTTACGTGCCGAAGGTTTGCGAACTGCTCCCAACCACTGCTATACATCATTTTGGGTCTAACGGAGTAGAATGGATGTTTTAGTTGTGAAACCATATTTGTAACTTCGGTACCCCGAAATAATGCATTCAGCCCCGAAACACAAGTTTCGCATCTTTTTACAAGCTAATGGTTTGCAAAATGCTCCCAACCACTGCAAAACATCATTTTGGGTCTAACGGAGTAGAATGGATGTTTTAGTTGCGAAACCATATTTGCAACTTCGGTACCCCGAAATAGTGCATTCAGGCACGAAACACAAGTTTCGCATCTTTTTACATGCTAATGGTTTGCGAAATGCTCCCAACCACTGCAAAACATCATTTTGGGTCTAATGGAATATAATAGATGTTTGCGTTGTGAAACCATTTTCGCAACTTCGTTACCCCGAAATAGTGGATTCAGGCCCGAAACACAAGTTTCGCATCTTTTTACGTGCCAAAGGTTTGCGAATTGCTCCCAACCACTGCAAAACATCATTTGGGTTTAAGGGAGTAGAATGGATGTTTTCATTGCGAAACCTTTTTCGCAACTTCGGTACCCCGAAATAGTGCATGCAGGCCCGAAACACAAGTTTCGCATCTTTTTACATGTCAAAGGTTTGTCAAATGCTCTGAGCCACTGCCATACATCATTTTTGGTCTAATGGAGTAGAATGGATGTTTTTGTTGCGAAACCTTTTTCGCAACTTCGGTACCCCGAAATAGTGGATTCAGGCCCGAAACACAAGTTCCGCATCTTTATACGTGCCAAAGGTTTGCGAAATACTCCCAACCACTGCAAAACATCATTTTGGGTTTAAGGGAGTAGAATGGATGTTTTCGTTGCGAAACCTTTTTCGCAACTTCGGTACACCGAAATAGTGCATTCAGGAACGAAACATTCGCATCTTTTTACATGCCAAAGGTTTGTCAAATGCTCTGAGCCACTGCCATACATCATTTTGGGTCTAATGGAGTAGAATGGATGTTTTAGTTGCGAAACCTTTTTCGCAACTTCGGTACCCCGAAATAGTGCATTCAGGCACGAAACACAAGTTTCGCATCTATTTACATGCCAAAGGTTTGTCAAATGCTCCGAGCCACTGCCATACATCATTTTTGGTCTAAGGGAGTAGAATGGATGTTTTTGCTGCGAAACCTTTTTCGCAACTTCGGTACCCCGAAATAGTGCATTCAGGCCCGAAACACAAGTTTCGCATCTTTTTACGGGCCAAAGGTTTGCGAAATGTTCCCAAGCACTGCCATTCATAATTTTCGGTCTAATGGAGTAGAATGTATGTTTTCGTTGCGAAACCTTTTTCGCAACTTCCGTACCCCGAAATAGTGCATTAGGGTCTGAAACACAAGTTTCGCATCTTTTTACGTGCCGAAGGTTTGCGAACTGCTCCCAACCACTGCTATACATCATTTTGGGTCTAACGGAGTAGAATGGATGTTTTAGTTGTGAAACCATATTTGTAACTTCGGTACCCCGAAATAATGCATTCAGGCCCGAAACACAAGTTTCGCATCTTTTTACAAGCTAATGGTTTGCGAAATGCTCCCAACCACTGCAAAACATCATTTTGGGTCTAACGGAGTAGAATGGATGTTTTAGTTGCGAAACCATATTTGCAACTTCGGTACCCCGAAATAGTGCATTCAGGCACGAAACACAAGTTTCGCATCTTTTTACATGCTAATGGTTTGCGAAATGCTCCCAACCACTGCAAAACATCATTTTGGGTCTAATGGAGTATAATAGATGTTTGCATTGTGAAACCATTTTCGCAACTTCGTTACCCCGAAATAGTGGATTCAGGCCCGAAACACAAGTTTCGCATCGTTTTACGTGCCAAAGGTTTGCGAATTGCTCCCAACCACTGCAAAACATCATTTGGGTTCAAGGGAGTAGAATGGATGTTTTCATTGCGAAACCTTTTTCGCAACTTCGGTACCCCGAAATAGTGCATGCAGGCCCGAAACACAAGTTTCGCATCTTTTTACATGTCAAAGGTTTGTCAAATGCTCTGAGCCACTGCCATACATCATTTTTGGTCTAATGGAGTAGAATGGATGTTTTTGTTGCGAAACCTTTTTCGCAACTTCGGTACCCCGAAATAGTGGATTCAGGCCCGAAACACAAGTTTCGCATCTTTATACGTGCCAAAGGTTTGCGAAATACTCCCAACCACTGCAAAACATCATTTTGGGTTTAAGGGAGTAGAATGGATGTTTTCGTTGCGAAACCTTTTTCGCAACTTCGGTACACCGAAATAGTGCATTCAGGAACGAAACATTCGCATCTTTTTACATGCCAAAGGTTTGTCAAATGCTCTGAGCCACTGCCATACATCATTTTGGGTCTAATGGAGTAGAATGGATGTTTTAGTTGCGAAACCTTTTTCGCAACTTCGGTACCCCGAAATAGTGCATTCAAGCACGAAACACAAGTTTCGCATCTATTTACATGCCAAAGGTTTGTCAAATGCTCCGAGCCACTGCCATACATCATTTTTGGTCTAAGGGAGTAGAATGGATGTTTTTGCTGCGAAACCTTTTTCGCAACTTCGGTACCCCGAAATAGTGCATTCAGGCCCGAAACACAAGTTTCGCATCTTTTTACGGGCCAAAGGTTTGCGAAATGTTCCCAAGCACTGCCATACATAATTTTCGGTCTAATGGAGTAGAATGTATGTTTTCGTTGCGAAACCTTTTTCGCAACTTCCGTACCCCGAAATAGTGCATTAGGGCCTGAAACACAAGTTTCGCATCTTTTTACGTGCCGAAGGTTTGCGAACTGCTCCCAACCACTGCTATACATCATTTTGGGTCTAACGGAGTAGAATGGATGTTTTAGTTGTGAAACCATATTTGTAACTTCGGTACCCCGAAATAATGCATTCAGGCCCGAAACACAAGTTTCGCATCTTTTTACAAGCTAATGGTTTGCGAAATGCTCCCAACCACTGCAAAACATCATTTTGGGTCTAACGGAGTAGAATGGATGTTTTAGTTGCGAAACCATATTTGCAACTTCGGTACCCCGAAATAGTGCATTCAGGCACGAAACACAAGTTTCACATCTTTTTGCATGCTAATGGTTTGCGAAATGCTCCCAACCACTGCAAAACATCATTTTGAGTCTAATGGAGTATAATAGATGTTTGCGTTGTGAAACCATTTTCGCAACTTCGTTACCCCGAAATAGTGGATTCAGGCCCGAAACACAAGTTTCGCATCTTTTTACGTGCCAAAGGTTTGCGAATTGCTCCCAACCACTGCAAAACATCATTTGGGTTTAAGGGAGTAGAATGGATGTTTTCATTGCGAAACCTTTTTCGCAACTTCGGTACCCCGAAATAGTGCATGCAGGCCCGAAACACAAGTTTCGCATCTTTTTACATGCCAAAGGTTTGTCAAATGCTCTGAGCCACTGCCATACATCATTTTTGGTCTAACGGAGTCGAATGGATGTTTTTGTTGCGAAACCTTTTTCGCAACTTCGGTACCCCAAAATAGTGGATTCAGGCCCGAAACACAAGTTTCACATCTTTTTATGTGCCAAAGGTTTGCGAATTACTCCCAACCACTGCAAAACATCATTTTGGTTTTAAGGGAGTAGAATGGATGTTTTCGTTGCGAAACCTTTTTCGCAACTTCGGTACAACGAACTAGTGCATTCAGGCCCGAAACAATCGCATCTTTTTACATGCCAAAGGTTTGTCAAATGCTCTGAGCCACTGCCATACATCATTTTTGGTCTAACGGAGTCGAATGGATGTTTTTGTTGCGAAACCTTTTTCGCAACTTCGGTACCCCAAAATAGTGGATTCAGGCCCGAAACACAAGTTTCACATCTTTTTACGTGCCAAAGGTTTGCGAAATGCTCCCAACCACTGCAAAACATCATTTGGGTTTAAGGGAGTAGAATGGATGTTTTCATTCCGAAACCTTTTTCGCAACTTCGGTACCCCGAAATAGTGCATTCTGGCCCGAAACACAAGTTTCGCATCTTTTTACATGCCAAAGGTTTGTCAAATGCTCTGAGCCACTGCCATACATCATTTTTGGTCTAATGGAGTAGAATAGATGTTTTTGTTGCGAAACCTTTTTCGCAACTTCGGTACCCCGAAATAGTGGATTCAGGCCCGAAACACAAGTTTCGCATCTTTTTACGTGCCAAAGGTTTGCGAAATACTCCCAACCACAGCAAAACATCATTTTGGGTTTAAGGGAGTAGAATGGATGTTTTCGTTGCGAAACCTTTTTCGCAACTTCGGTACACCGAAATAGTGCATTCAGGCCCGAAACATTCGCATCTTTTTACATGCCAAAGGTTTGTCAAATGCTCTGAGCCACTGCCATACATCATTTTGGGTCTAATGGAGTAGAATGGATGTTTTAGTTGCGAAACCTTTTTCGCAACTTCAGTACCCCGAAATAGTGCATTCAGGCACGAAACACAAGTTTCGCATCTATTTACATGCCAAAGGTTTGTCAAATGCTCCGAGCCACTGCCATACATCATTTTTGGTCTAAGGGAGTAGAATGGATGTTTTTGTTGCGAAACCTTTTTCGCAACTTCGGTACCCCGAAATAGTGCATTCAGGCCCGAAACACAAGTTTCGCATCTTTTTACGGGCCAAAGGTTTGCGAAATGTTCCCAAGCACTGCCGTACATAATTTTCGGTCTAATGGAGTAGAATGTATGTTTTCGTTGCGAAACCTTTTTCGCAACTTCCGTACCCCGAAATAGTGCATTAGGGCCTGAAACACAAGTTTCGCATCTTTTTACGTGCTGAATGTTTGCGAACTGCTCCCAACCACTGCTGTACATCATTTTGGGTCTAACGGAGTAGAATGGATGTTTTAGTTGTGAAACCATATTTGCAACTTCGGTACCCCGAAATAATGCATTCAGGCCCGAAACACAAGTTTCGCATCTTTTTACAAGCTAATGGTTTGCGAAATGCTCCCAACCACTGCAAAACATCATTTTGGGTCTAACGGAGTAGAATGGATGTTTTAGTAGCGAAACCATATTTGCAACTTTGGTACCCCAAAATAGTGCATTCAGGCCCGAAACACAAGTTTCGCATCTTTTTACATGCTAATGGTTTGCGAAATGCTCCCAACCACTGCAAAACATCATTTTGGGTGTAATGGAGTATAATAGATGTTTGCGTTGTGAAACCATTTTCGCAACTTCGTTACCCCGAAATAGTGGATTCAGGCCCGAAACACAAGTTTCGCATCTTTTTATGTGCCAAAGGTTTGCGAAATGCTCCCAACCACTGCAAAACATCATTTGGGTTTAAGGGAGTAGAATGGATGTTTTCATTGCGAAACCTTTTTCGCAACTTCAGTACCCCGAAATAGTGCATTCAGGCCCGAAACACAAGTTTCGCATCTTTTTACAAGCCAAAGGTTTGTCAAATGCTCCGAGCCACTGCCATACATCATTTTTGGTCTAATGGAGTAGAATGGATGTTTTTGTAGCGAAACCTTTTTCGCAACTTCGGTACCCCGAAATAGTGGATTCAGGCCCGAAACACAAGTTTCGCATCTTTTTACATGCCAAAGGTTTGTCAAATGCTCTGAGCCACTGCCATACATCATTTTTGGTCTAATGGAGTAGAATAGATGTTTTTGTTGCGAAACCTTTTTCGCAACTTCGGTACCCCGAAATAGTGGATTCAGGCCCGAAACACAAGTTTCGCATCTTTTTACGTGCCAAAGGTTTGCGAAATACTCCCAACCACTGCAAAACATCATTTTGGGTTTAAGGGAGTAGAATGGATGTTTTCGTTGCGAAACCTTTTTCGCAACTTC
Organism: Cenchrus fungigraminus; assembly: GCA_036936925.1. Lineage (NCBI taxonomy): Eukaryota > Viridiplantae > Streptophyta > Magnoliopsida > Poales > Poaceae > Cenchrus > Cenchrus fungigraminus. Next base: position 29,029 of record JAQONI010000085.1, read on the forward strand.
GGTACACCGAAATAGTGCATTCAGGCCCGAAACATTCGCATCTTTTTACATGCCAAAGGTTTGTCAAATGCTCTGAGCCACTGCCATACATCATTTTGGGTCTAATGGAGTAGAATGGATGTTTTAGTTGCGAAACCTTTTTCGCAACTTCAGTACCCCGAAATAGTGCATTCAGGCACGAAACACAAGTTTCGCATCTATTTACATGCCAAAGGTTTGTCAAATGCTCCGAGCCACTGCCATACATCATTTTTGGTCTAAGGGAGTAGAATGGATGTTTTTGTTGCGAAACCTTTTTCGCAACTTCGGTACCCCGAAATAGTGCATTCAGGCCCGAAACACAAGTTTCGCATCTTTTTACGGGCCAAAGGTTTGCGAAATGTTCCCAAGCACTGCCGTACATAATTTTCGGTCTAATGGAGTAGAATGTATGTTTTCGTTGCGAAACCTTTTTCGCAACTTCCGTACCCCGAAATAGTGCATTAGGGCCTGAAACACAAGTTTCGCATCTTTTTACGTGCTGAATGTTTGCGAACTGCTCCCAACCACTGCTGTACATCATTTTGGGTCTAACGGAGTAGAATGGATGTTTTAGTTGTGAAACCATATTTGCAACTTCGGTACCCCGAAATAATGCATTCAGGCCCGAAACACAAGTTTCGCATCTTTTTACAAGCTAATGGTTTGCGAAATGCTCCCAACCACTGCAAAACATCATTTTGGGTCTAACGGAGTAGAATGGATGTTTTAGTAGCGAAACCATATTTGCAACTTTGGTACCCCAAAATAGTGCATTCAGGCCCGAAACACAAGTTTCGCATCTTTTTACATGCTAATGGTTTGCGAAATGCTCCCAACCACTGCAAAACATCATTTTGGGTGTAATGGAGTATAATAGATGTTTGCGTTGTGAAACCATTTTTGCAACTTCGTTACCCCGAAATAGTGGATTCAGGCCCGAAACACAAGTTTCGCATCTTTTTATGTGCCAAAGGTTTGCGAAATGCTCCCAACCACTGCAAAACATCATTTGGGTTTAAGGGAGTAGAATGGATGTTTTCATTGCGAAACCTTTTTCGCAACTTCAGTACCCCGAAATAGTGCATTCAGGCCCGAAACACAAGTTTCGCATCTTTTTACATGCCAAAGGTTTGTCAAATGCTCCGAGCCACTGCCATACATCATTTTTGGTCTAATGGAGTAGAATGGATGTTTTTGTAGCGAAACCTTTTTCGCAACTTCGGTACCCCGAAATAGTGGATTCAGGCCCGAAACACAAGTTTCGCATCTTTTTACATGCCAAAGGTTTGTCAAATGCTCTGAGCCACTGCCATACATCATTTTTGGTCTAATGGAGTAGAATAGATGTTTTTGTTGCGAAACCTTTTTCGCAACTTCGGTACCCCGAAATAGTGGATTCAGGCCCGAAACACAAGTTTCGCATCTTTTTACGTGCCAAAGGTTTGCGAAATACTCCCAACCACTGCAAAACATCATTTTGGGTTTAAGGGAGTAGAATGGATGTTTTCGTTGCGAAACCTTTTTCGCAACTTCGGTACACCGAAATAGTGCATTCAGGCCCGAAACATTCGCATCTTTTTACATGCCAAAGGTTTGTCAAATGCTCTGAGCCACTGCCATACATCATTTTGGGTCTAATGGAGTAGAATGGATGTTTTAGTTGCGAAACCTTTTTCGCAACTTCAGTACCCCGAAATAGTGCATTCAGGCACGAAACACAAGTTTCGCATCTATTTACATGCCAAAGGTTTGTCAAATGCTCCGAGCCACTGCCATACATCATTTTTGGTCTAAGGGAGTAGAATGGATGTTTTTGTTGCGAAACCTTTTTCGCAACTTCGGTACCCCGAAATAGTGCATTCAGGCCCGAAACACAAGTTTCGCATCTTTTTACGGGCCAAAGGTTTGCGAAATGTTCCCAAGCACTGCCGTACATAATTTTCGGTCTAATGGAGTAGAATGTATGTTTTCGTTGCGAAACCTTTTTCGCAACTTCCGTACCCCGAAATAGTGCATTAGGGCCTGAAACACAAGTTTCGCATCTTTTTACGTGCTGAATGTTTGCGAACTGCTCCCAACCACTGCTGTACATCATTTTGGGTCTAACGGAGTAGAATGGATGTTTTAGTTGTGAAACCATATTTGCAACTTCGGTACCCCGAAATAATGCATTCAGGCCCGAAACACAAGTTTCGCATCTTTTTACAAGCTAATGGTTTGCGAAATGCTCCCAACCACTGCAAAACATCATTTTGGGTCTAACGGAGTAGAATGGATGTTTTAGTAGCGAAACCATATTTGCAACTTTGGTACCCCAAAATAGTGCATTCAGGCCCGAAACACAAGTTTCGCATCTTTTTACATGCTAATGGTTTGCGAAATGCTCCCAACCACTGCAAAACATCATTTTGGGTGTAATGGAGTATAATAGATGTTTGCGTTGTGAAACCATTTTCGCAACTTCGTTACCCCGAAATAGTGGATTCAGGCCCGAAACACAAGTTTCGCATCTTTTTATGTGCCAAAGGTTTGCGAAATGCTCCCAACCACTGCAAAACATCATTTGGGTTTAAGGGAGTAGAATGGATGTTTTCATTGCGAAACCTTTTTCGCAACTTCAGTACCCCGAAATAGTGCATTCAGGCCCGAAACACAAGTTTCGCATCTTTTTACATGCCAAAGGTTTGTCAAATGCTCCGAGCCACTGCCATACATCATTTTTGGTCTAATGGAGTAGAATGGATGTTTTTGTAGCGAAACCTTTTTCGCAACTTCGGTACCCCGAAATAGTGGATTCAGGCCCGAAACACAAGTTTCGCATCTTTTTACATGCCAAAGGTTTGTCAAATGCTCTGAGCCACTGCCATACATCATTTTTGGTCTAATGGAGTAGAATAGATGTTTTTGTTGCGAAACCTTTTTCGCAACTTCGGTACCCCGAAATAGTGGATTCAGGCCCGAAACACAAGTTTCGCATCTTTTTACGTGCCAAAGGTTTGCGAAATACTCCCAACCACTGCAAAACATCATTTTGGGTTTAAGGGAGTAGAATGGATGTTTTCGTTGCGAAACCTTTTTCGCAACTTCGGTACACCGAAATAGTGCATTCAGGCCCGAAACATTCGCATCTTTTTACATGCCAAAGGTTTGTCAAATGCTCTGAGCCACTGCCATACATCATTTTGGGTCTAATGGAGTAGAATGGATGTTTTAGTTGCGAAACCTTTTTCGCAACTTCAGTACCCCGAAATAGTGCATTCAGGCACGAAACACAAGTTTCGCATCTATTTACATGCCAAAGGTTTGTCAAATGCTCCGAGCCACTGCCATACATCATTTTTGGTCTAAGGGAGTAGAATGGATGTTTTTGTTGCGAAACCTTTTTCGCAACTTCGGTACCCTGAAATAGTGCATTCAGGCCCGAAACACAAGTTTCGCATCTTTTTACGGGCCAAAGGTTTGCGAAATGTTCCCAAGCACTGCCGTACATAATTTTCGGTCTAATGGAGTAGAATGTATGTTTTCGTTGCGAAACCTTTTTCGCAACTTCCGTACCCCGAAATAGTGCATTAGGGCCTGAAACACAAGTTTCGCATCTTTTTACGTGCTGAATGTTTGCGAACTGCTCCCAACCACTGCTGTACATCATTTTGGGTCTAACGGAGTAGAATGGATGTTTTAGTTGTGAAACCATATTTGCAACTTCGGTACCCCGAAATAATGCATTCAGGCCCGAAACACAAGTTTCGCATCTTTTTACAAGCTAATGGTTTGCGAAATGCTCCCAACCACTGCAAAACATCATTTTGGGTCTAACGGAGTAGAATGGATGTTTTAGTAGCGAAACCATATTTGCAACTTTGGTACCCCAAAATATTGCATTCAGGCCCGAAACACAAGTTTCGCATCTTTTTACATGCTAATGGTTTGCGAAATGCTCCCAACCACTGCAAAACATCATTTTGGGTGTAATGGAGTATAATAGATGTTTGCGTTGTGAAACCATTTTCGCAACTTCGTTACCCCGAAATATTGGATTCAGGCCCGAAACACAAGTTTCGCATCTTTTTATGTGCCAAAGGTTTGCGAAATGCTCCCAACCACTGCAAAACATCAATTGGGTTTAAGGGAGTAGAATGGATGTTTTCATTGCGAAACCTTTTTCGCAACTTCAGTACCCCGAAATAGTGCATTCAGGCCCGAAACACAAGTTTCGCATCTTTTTACATGCCAAAGGTTTGTCAAATGCTCCGAGCCACTGCCATACATCATTTTTGGTCTAATGGAGTAGAATGGATGTTTTTGTAGCGAAACCTTTTTCGCAACTTCGGTACCCCGAAATAGTGGATTCAGGCCCGAAACACAAGTTTCGCATCTTTTTACATGCCAAAGGTTTGTCAAATGCTCCGAGCCACTGCCATACATAATTTTCGGTCTAATGGAGTAGAATGTATGCTTTCGTTGCGAAACCTTTTTCGCAACTTCCGTACCCCGAAATAGTGCATTAGGGCCTGAAACACAAGTTTCGCATCTTTTTACGTGCCGAATGTTTGCGAACTGCTCCCAACCACTGCTGTACATCATTTTGGGTCTAACGGAGTAGAATGGATGTTTTAGTTGTGAAACCATATTTGCAACTTCGGTACCCCGAAATAATGCATTCAGGCCCGAAACACAAGTTTCGCATCTTTTTACAAGCTAATCGTTTGCGAAATGCTCCCAACCACTGCAAAACATCATTTTGGGTCTAACGGAGTAGAATGGATGTTTTAGTTGCGAAACCATATTTGCAACTTCGGTACCCCGAAATAGTGCATTCAGGCCCGAAACACAAGTTTCGCATCTTTTTACATGCTAATGGTTTGCGAAATGCTCCCAACCACTGCAAAACATCATTTTGGGTCTAATGGAGTATAATAGATGTTTGCGTTGTGAAACCATTTTCGCAACTTCGTTACCCCGAAATAGTGGATTCAGGCCCGAAACACAAGTTTCACATCTTTTTACGTGCCAAAGGTTTGCGAAATGCTCCCAACCACTGCAAAACATCATTTGGGTTTAAGGGAGTAGAATGGATGTTTTCATTGCGAAACCTTTTTCGCAACTTCGGTACCCCGAAATAGTGCATTCTGGCCCGAAACACAAGTTTCGCATCTTTTTAGATGCCAAAGGTTTGTCAAATGCTGTGCGCCACTGCCATACATCATTTTTGGTCTAATGGAGTAGAATAGATGTTTTTGTTGCGAAACCTTTTTCGCAACTTCGGTACCCCGAAATAGTGGATTCAGGCCCGAAACACAAGTTTCGCATCTTTTTACGTGCCAAAGGTTTGCGAAATACTCCCAACCACTGCAAAACATCATTTTGGGTTTAAGGGAGTAGAATGGATGTTTTCGTTGCGAAACCTATTTCGCAACTTCGGTACACCGAAATAGTGCATTCAGGCCCGAAACATTCGCATCTTTTTACATGCCAAAGGTTTGTCAAATGCTCTGAGCCACTGCCATACATCATTTTGGGTCTAATGGAGTAGAATGGATGTTTTAGTTGCGAAACCTTTTTCGCAACTTCAGTACCCCGAAATAGTGCATTCAGGCACGAAACACAAGTTTCGCATCTATTTACATGCCAAAGGTTTGTCAAATGCTCCGAGCCACTGCCATAAATCATTTTTGGTCTAAGGGAGTAGAATGGATGTTTTTGCTGCGAAACCTTTTTCGCAACTTCGGTACCCTGAAATAGTGCATTCAGGCCCGAAACACAAGTTTCGCATCTTTTTACGGGCCAAAGGTTTGCGAAATGTTCCCAAGCACTGCCGTACATAATTTTCGGTCTAATGGAGTAGAATGTATGTTTTCGTTGCGAAACCTTTTTCGCAACTTCCGTACCCCGAAATAGTGCATTAGGGCCTGAAACACAAGTTTCGCATCTTTTTACGTGCTGAATGTTTGCGAACTGCTCCCAACCACTGCTGTACATCATTTTGGGTCTAACGGAGTAGAATGGATGTTTTAGTTGTGAAACCATATTTGCAACTTCGTACCCCGAAATAATGCATTCAGGCCCGAAACACAAGTTTCGCATCTTTTTACAAGCTAATGGTTTGCGAAATGCTCCCAACCACTGCAAAACATCATTTTGGGTCTAACGGAGTAGAATGGATGTTTTAGTAGCGAAACCATATTTGCAACTTTGGTACCCCAAAATATTGCATTCAGGCCCGAAACACAAGTTTCGCATCTTTTTACATGCTAATGGTTTGCGAAATGCTCCCAACCACTGCAAAACATCATTTTGGGTGTAATGGAGTATAATAGATGTTTGCGTTGTGAAACCATTTTCGCAACTTCGTTACCCCGAAATAGTGGATTCAGGCCCGAAACACAAGTTTCGCATCTTTTTATGTGCCAAAGGTTTGCGAAATGCTCCCAACCACTGCAAAACATCATTTGGGTTTAAGGGAGTAGAATGGATGTTTTCATTGCGAAACCTTTTTCGCAACTTCAGTACCCCGAAATAGTGCATTCAGGCCCGAAACACAAGTTTCGCATCTTTTTACATGCCAAAGGTTTGTCAAATGCTCCGAGCCACTGCCATACATCATTTTTGGTCTAATGGAGTAGAATGGATGTTTTTGTAGCGAAACCTTTTTCGCAACTTCGGTACCCCGAAATAGTGGATTCAGGCCCGAAACACAAGTTTCGCATCTTTTTACATGCCAAAGGTTTGTCAAATGCTCCGAGCCACTGCCATACATAATTTTCGGTCTAATGGAGTAGAATGTATGCTTTCGTTGCGAAACCTTTTTCGCAACTTCCGTACCCCGAAATAGTGCATTAGGGCCTGAAACACAAGTTTCGCATCTTTTTACGTGCCGAATGTTTGCGAACTGCTCCCAACCACTGCTGTACATCATTTTGGGTCTAACGGAGTAGAATGGATGTTTTAGTTGTGAAACCATATTTGCAACTTCGGTACCCCGAAATAATGCATTCAGGCCCGAAACACAAGTTTCGCATCTTTTTACAAGCTAATCGTTTGCGAAATGCTCCCAACCACTGCAAAACATCATTTTGGGTCTAACGGAGTAGAATGGATGTTTTAGTTGCGAAACCATATTTGCAACTTCGGTACCCCGAAATAGTGCATTCAGGCCCGAAACACAAGTTTCGCATCTTTTTACATGCTAATGGTTTGCGAAATGCTCCCAACCACTGCAAAACATCATTTTGGGTCTAATGGAGTATAATAGATGTTTGCGTTGTGAAACCATTTTCGCAACTTCGTTACCCCGAAATAGTGGATTCAGGCCCGAAACACAAGTTTCACATCTTTTTACGTGCCAAAGGTTTGCGAAATGCTCCCAACCACTGCAAAACATCATTTGGGTTTAAGGGAGTAGAATGGATGTTTTCATTGCGAAACCTTTTTCGCAACTTCGGTACCCCGAAATAGTGCATTCTGGCCCGAAACACAAGTTTCGCATCTTTTTAGATGCCAAAGGTTTGTCAAATGCTGTGCGCCACTGCCATACATCATTTTTGGTCTAATGGAGTAGAATAGATGTTTTTGTTGCGAAACCTTTTTCGCAACTTCGGTACCCCGAAATAGTGGATTCAGGCCCGAAACACAAGTTTCGCATCTTTTTACGTGCCAAAGGTTTGCGAAATACTCCCAACCACTGCAAAACATCATTTTGGGTTTAAGGGAGTAGAATGGATGTTTTCGTTGCGAAACCTTTTTCGCAACTTCGGTACACCGAAATAGTGCATTCAGGCCCGAAACATTCGCATCTTTTTACATGCCAAAGGTTTGTCAAATGCTCTGAGCCACTGCCATACATCATTTTGGGTCTAATGGAGTAGAATGGATGTTTTAGTTGCGAAACCTTTTTCGCAACTTCAGTACCCCGAAATAGTGCATTCAGGCACGAAACACAAGTTTCGCATCTATTTACATGCCAAAGGTTTGTCAAATGCTCCGAGCCACTGCCATAAATCATTTTTGGTCTAAGGGAGTAGAATGGATGTTTTTGCTGCGAAACCTTTTTCGCAACTTCGGTACCCTGAAATAGTGCATTCAGGCCCGAAACACAAGTTTCGCATCTTTTTACGGGCCAAAGGTTTGCGAAATGTTCCCAAGCACTGCCGTACATAATTTTCGGTCTAATGGAGTAGAATGTATGTTTTCGTTGCGAAACCTTTTTCGCAACTTCCGTACCCCGAAATAGTGCATTAGGGCCTGAAACACAAGTTTCGCATCTTTTTACGTGCTGAATGTTTGCGAACTGCTCCCAACCACTGCTGTACATCATTTTGGGTCTAACGGAGTAGAATGGATGTTTTAGTTGTGAAACCATATTTGCAACTTCGGTACCCCGAAATAATGCATTCAGGCCCGAAACACAAGTTTCGCATCTTTTTACAAGCTAATGGTTTGCGAAATGCTCCCAACCACTGCAAAACATCATTTTGGGTCTAACGGAGTAGAATGGATGTTTTAGTAGCGAAACCATATTTGCAACTTTGGTACCCCGAAATAGTGCATTCAGGCCCGAAACACAAGTTTCGCATCTTTTTACATGCTAATGGTTTGCGAAATGCTCCCTACCACTGCAAAACATCATTTTGGGTGTAATGGAGTATAATAGATGTTTGCGTTGTGAAACCATTTTCGCAACTTCGTTACCCCGAAATAGTGGATTCAGGCCCGAAACACAAGTTTCCCATCCTTTTATGTGCCAAAGGTTTGCGAAATGCTCCCAACCACTGCAAAACATCATTTGGGTTTAAGGGAGTAGAATGGATGTTTTCATTGCGAAACCTTTTTCGCAACTTCAGTACCCCGAAATAGTGCATTCAGGCCCGAAACACAAGTTTCGCATCTTTTTACATGCCAAAGGTTTGTCAAATGCTCCGAGCCACTGCCATACATCATTTTTGGTCTAATGGAGTAGAATGGATGTTTTTGTAGTGAAACCTTTTTCGCAACTTCGGTACCCCGAAATAGTGGATTCAGGCCCGAAACACAAGTTTCGCATCTTTTTACATGCCAAAGGTTTGTCAAATGCTCCGAGCCACTGCCATACATCATTTTTGGTCTAATGGAGTAGAATGGATGTTTTTGTAGCGAAACCTTTTTCGCAACTTCCGTACCCCGAAATAGTGCATTAGGGCCTGAAACACAAGTTTCGCATCTTTTTACGTGCCGAATGTTTGCGAACTGCTCCCAACCACTGTTGTACATCATTTTGGGTCTAACGGAGTAGAATGGATGTTTTAGTTGTGAAACCATATTTGCAACTTCGGTACCCCGAAATAATGCATTCAGGCCCGAAACACAAGTTTCGCATCTTTTTACAAGCTAATGGTTTGCGAAATGCTCCCAAGCACTGCAAAACATCATTTTGGGTCTAACGGAGTAGAATGGATGTTTTAGTTGCGAAACCATATTTGCAACTTCGGTACCCCGAAATAGTGCATTCAGGCCCGAAACACAAGTTTCGCATCTTTTTACATGCTAATGGTTTGCGAAATGCTCCCAACCACTGCAAAACATCATTTTGGGTCTAATGGAGTATAATAGATATTTGCGTTGTGAAACCATTTTCGCAACTTCGTTACCCCGAAATAGTGGATTCAGGCCCGAAACACAAGTTTCACATCTTTTTACGTGCCAAAGGTTTGCGAAATGCTCCCAACCACTGCAAAACATCATTTGGGTTTAAGGGAGTAGAATGGATGTTTTCATTGTGAAACCTTTTTCGCAACTTCGGTACCCCGAAATAGTGCATTCTGGCCCGAAACACAAGTTTCGCATCTTTTTAGATGCCAAAGGTTTGTCAAATGCTGTGAGCCACTGCCATACATCATTTTTGGTCTAATGGAGTAGAATAGATGTTTTTGTTGCGAAACCTTTTTCGCAACTTCGGTACCCCGAAATAGTGGATTCAGGCCCGAAACACAAGTTTCGCATCTTTTTACGTGCCAAAGGTTTGCGAAATACTCCCAACCACTGCAAAACATCATTTTGGGTTTAAGGGAGTAGAATGGATGTTTTCGTTGCGAAACCTTTTTCGCAACTTCGGTACACCGAAATAGTGCATTCAGACCTGAAACATTCGCATCTTTTTACATGCCAAAGGTTTGTCAAATGCTCTGAGCCACTGCCATACATCATTTTGGGTCTAATGGAGTAGAATGGATGTTTTAGTTGCGAAACCTTTTTCGCAACTTCGGTACCCCGAAATAGTGCATTCAGGCTCGAAACACAAGTTTCGCATCTCTTTACATGCCAAAGGTTTGTCAAATGCTCCGAGCCACTGCCATACATCATTTTTGGTCTAAGGGAGTAGAATGGATGTTTTTGCTGCGAAACCTTTTTCGCAACTTCGGTACCCCGAAATAGTGCATTCAAGCCCGAAACACAAGTTTCGCATCTTTTTACGGGCCAAAGGTTTGCGAAATGTTCCCAAGCACTGCCATACATAATTTTCGGTCTAATGGAGTAGAATGTATGTTTTCGTTGCGAAACCTTTTTCGCAACTTCCGTACCCCGAAATAGTGCATTTGGGCCTGAAACACAAGTTTCGCATCTTTTTACGTGCCGAAGGTTTGCGAACTGCTCCCAACCACTGGTATACATCATTTTGGGTCTAACGGAGTAGAATGGATGTTTTAGTTGTGAAACCATATTTGCAACTTCGGTACCCCGAAATAATGCATTCAGGCCCGAAACACAAGTTTCACATCTTTTTACAAGCTAATGGTTTGCGAAATGCTCCCAACCACTGCAAAACATCATTTTGGGTCTAACGGAGTAGAATGGATGTTTTAGTTGCGAAACCATATTTGCAACTTCGGTACCCCGAAATAGTGCATTCAGGCCCGAAACACAAGTTTCGCATCTTTTTACATGCTAATGGTTTGCGAAATGCTCCCAACCACTGCAAAACATCATTTTGGGTGTAATGGAGTATAATAGATGTTTGCGTTGTGAAACCATTTTCGCAACTTCGTTACCCCGAAATAGAGGATTCAGGCCCGAAACACAAGTTTCGCATCTTTTTATGTGCCAAAGGTTTGCGAAATGCTCCCAACCACTGCAAAACATCATTTGGGTTTAAGGTAGTAGAATGGATGTTTTCATTGCGAAACCTTTTTCGCAACTTCAGTACCCCGAAATAGTGCATTCAGGCCCGAAACACAAGTTTCGCATCTTTTTACATGCCAAAGGTTTGTCAAATGCTCCGAGCCACTGCCATACATCATTTTTGGTCTAATGGAGTAGAATGGATGTTTTTGTAGCGAAACCTTTTTCGCAACTTCCGTACCCCGAAATAGTGCATTAGGGCCCGAAACACAAGTTTCGCATCTTTTTACGTGCCGAATGTTTGCGAACTGCTCCCAACCACTGCTGTACATCATTTTGGGTCTAACGGAGTAGAATGGATGTTTTAGTTGTGAAACCATATTTGCAACTTCGGTACCCCGAAATAATGCATTCAGGCCCGAAACACAAGTTTCGCATCTTTTTACAAGCTAATGGTTTGCGAAATGCTCCCAACCACTGCAAAACATCATTTTGGGTCTAACGGAGTAGAATGGATGTTTTAGTTGCGAAACCATATTTGCAACTTCGGTACCCCGAAATAGTGCATTCAGGCCCGAAACACAAGTTTCGCATCTTTTTACATGCTAATGGTTTGCGAAATGCTCCCAACCACTGCAAAACATCATTTTGGGTCTAATGGAGTATAATAGATGTTTGCGTTGTGAAACCATTTTCGCAACTTCGTTACCCCGAAATAGTGGATTCAGGCCCGAAACAAAGTTTCACATCTTTTTACGTGCCAAAGGTTCGCGAAATGCTCCCAACCACTGCAAAACATCATTTGGGTTTAAGGGAGTAGAATGGATGTTTTCATTGCGAAACCTTTTTCGCAACTTCGGTACCCCGAAATAGTGCATTCTGGCCCGAAACACAAGTTTCGCATATTTTTAGATGCCAAAGGTTTGTCAAATGCTCTGAGCCACTGCCATACATCATTTTTGGTCTAATGGAGTAGAATAGATGTTTTTGTTGCGAAACCTTTTTCGCAACTTCGGTACCCCGAAATAGTGGATTCAGGCCCGAAACACAAGTTTCGCATCTTTTTACGTGCCAAAGGTTTGCGAAATACTCCCAACCACTGCAAAACATCATTTTGGGTTTAAGGGAGTAGAATGGATGTTTTCGTTGCGAAACCTTTTTCGCAACTTCGGTACACCGAAATAGTGCATTCAGGCCCGAAACATTCGCATCTTTTTACATGCCAAAGGTTTGTCAAATGCTCTGAGCCACTGCCATACATCATTTTGGGTCTAATGGAGTAGAATGGATGTTTTCGTTGCGAAACCTTTTTCGCAACTTCGGTACCCCGAAATAGTGCATTCAGGCACGAAACACAAGTTTCGCATCTATTTACATGCCAAAGGTTTGTCAAATGCTCCGAGCCACTGCCATACATCATTTTTGGTCTAAGGGAGTAGAATGGATGTTTTTGCTGCGAAACCTTTTTCGCAACTTCGGTACCCCGAAATAGTGCATTCAAGCCCGAAACACAAGTTTCGCATCTTTTTACGGGCCAAAGGTTTGCGAAATGTTCCCAAGCACTGCCATACATAATTTTCGGTCTAATGGAGTAGAATGTATGTTCTCGTTGCGAAACCTTTTTCGCAACTTCCGTACCCCGAAATAGTGCATTAGGGCCTGAAACACAAGTTTCGCATCTTTTTACGTGCCGAAGGTTTGCGAACTGCTCCCAACCACTGCTATACATCATTTTGGGTCTAACGGAGTAGAATGGATGTTTTAGTTGTGAAACCATATTTGCAACTTCGGTACCCCGAAATAATGCATTCAGGCCCGAAACACAAGTTTCGCATCTTTTTACAAGCTAATGGTTTGCGAAATGCTCCCAACCACTGCAAAACATCATTTTGGGTCTAACGGAGTAGAATGGATGTTTTAGTTGCGAAACCATATTTGCAACTTCGGTACCCCGAAATAATGCATTCTGGCCCGAAACACAAGTTTCGCATCTTTTTACATGCTAATGGTTTGCGAAATGCTCCCAACCACCGCAAAACATCATTTTGGGTCTAATGGAGTATAATAGATGTTTGCGTTGTGAAACCATTTTCGCAACTTCGTTACCCTGAAATAGTGGATTCAGGCCCGAAACACAAGTTTCGCATCTTTTTACGTGCCAAAGGTTTGCGAATTGCTCCCAACCACTGCAAAACATCATTTGGGTTTAAGGGAGTAGAATGGATGTTTTCATTGCGAAACCTTTTTCGCAACTTCGGTACCCCGAAATAGTGCATGCAGGCCCGAAACACAAGTTTCGCATCTTTTTACATGCCAAAGGTTTGTCAAATGCTCCGAGCCACTGCCATACATCATTTTTGGTCTAATGGAGTAGAATGGATGTTTTTGTAGCGAAACCTTTTTCGCAACTTCCGTACCCCGAAATAGTGCATTAGGGCCTGAAACACAAGTTTCGCATCTTTTTACGTGCCGAATGTTTGCGAACTGCTCCCAACCACTGCTGTACATCATTTTGGGTCTAACGGAGTAGAATGGATGTTTTAGTTGTGAAACCATATTTGCAACTTCGGTACCCCGAAATAATGCATTCAGGCCCGAAACACAAGTTTCGCATCTTTTTACAAGCTAATGGTTTGCGAAATGCTCCCAACCACTGCAAAACATCATTTTGGGTCTAACGGAGTAGAATGGATGTTTTAGTTGCGAAACCATATTTGCAACTTCGGTACCCCGAAATAGTGCATTCAGGCCCGAAACACAAGTTTCGCATCTTTTTACATGCTAATGGTTTGCGAAATGCTCCCAACCACTGCAAAACATCATTTTGGGTCTAATGGAGTATAATAGATGTTTGCGTTGTGAAACCATTTTCGCAACTTCGTTACCCCGAAATAGTGGATTCAGGCCCGAAACAAAGTTTCACATCTTTTTACGTGCCAAAGGTTCGCGAAATGCTCCCAACCACTGCAAAACATCATTTGGGTTTAAGGGAGTAGAATGGATGTTTTCATTGCGAAACCTTTTTCGCAACTTCGGTACCCCGAAAAAGTGCATTCTGGCCCGAAACACAAGTTTCGCATCTTTTTAGATGCCAAAGGTTTGTCAAATGCTCTGAGCCACTGCCATACATCATTTTTGGTCTAATGGAGTAGAATAGATGTTTTTGTTGCGAAACCTTTTTCGCAACTTCGGTACCCCGAAATAGTGGATTCAGGCCCGAAACACAAGTTTCGCATCTTTTTACGTGCCAAAGGTTTGCGAAATACTCCCAACCCCTGCAAAACATCATTTTGGGTTTAAGGGAGTAGAATGGATGTTTTCGTTGCGAAACCTTTTTCGCAACTTCGGTACACCGAAATAGTGCATTCAGGCCCGAAACATTCGCATCTTTTTACATGCCAAAGGTTTGTCAAATGCTCTGAGCCACTGCCATACATCATTTTGGGTCTAATGGAGTAGAATGGATGTTTTAGTTGCGAAACCTTTTTCGCAACTTCGGTACCCCGAAATAGTGCATTCAGGCACGAAACACAAGTTTCGCATCTATTTACATGCCAAAGGTTTGTCAAATGCTCCGAGCCACTGCCATACATCATTTTTGGTCTAAGGGAGTAGAATGGATGTTTTTGCTGCGAAACCTTTTTCGCAACTTCGGTACCCCGAAATAGTGCATTCAAGCCCGAAACACAAGTTTCGCATCTTTTTACGGGCCAAAGGTTTGCGAAATGTTCCCAAGCACTGCCATACATAATTTTCGGTCTAATGGAGTAGAATGTATGTTCTCGTTGCGAAACCTTTTTCGCAACTTCCGTACCCCGAAATAGTGCATTAGGGCCTGAAACACAAGTTTCGCATCTTTTTACGTGCCGAAGGTTTGCGAACTGCTCCCAACCACTGCTATACATCATTTTGGGTCTAACGGAGTAGAATGGATGTTTTAGTTGTGAAACCATATTTGCAACTTCGGTACCCCGAAATAATGCATTCAGGCCCGAAACACAAGTTTCGCATCTTTTTACAAGCTAATGGTTTGCGAAATGCTCCCAACCACTGCAAAACATCATTTTGGGTCTAACGGAGTAGAATGGATGTTTTAGTTGCGAAACCATATTTGCAACTTCGGTACCCCGAAATAATGCATTCTGGCCCGAAACACAAGTTTCGCATCTTTTTACATGCTAATGGTTTGCGAAATGCTCCCAACCACCGCAAAACATCATTTTGGGTCTAATGGAGTATAATAGATGTTTGCGTTGTGAAACCATTTTCGCAACTTCGTTACCCTGAAATAGTGGATTCAGGCCCGAAACACAAGTTTCGCATCTTTTTACGTGCCAAAGGTTTGCGAAATGCTCCCCACCACTGCAAAACATCATTTGGGTTTAAGGGAGTAGAATGGATGTTTTCATTGCGAAACCTTTTTCGCAACTGCGGTACCCCGAAATAGTGCATGCAGGCCCGAAACACAAGTTTCGCATCTTTTTACATGCCAAAGGTTTGTCAAATGCTCCGAGCCACTGCCATACATCATTTTTGGTCTAATGGAGTAGAATGGATGTTTTTGTAGCGAAACCTTTTTCGCAACTTCCGTACCCCGAAATAGTGCATTAGGGCCTGAAACACAAGTTTCGCATCTTTTTACGTGCCGAATGTTTGCGAACTGCTCCCAACCACTGCTGTACATCATTTTGGGTCTAACGGAGTAGAATGGATGTTTTAGTTGTGAAACCATATTTGCAACTTCGGTACCCCGAAATAGTGCATTCAGGCCCGAAACATTCGCATCTTTTTACATGCCAAAGGTTTGTCAAATGCTCTGAGCCACTGCCATACATCATTTTGTGTCTAATGGAGTAGAATGGATGTTTTAGTTGCGAAACCTTTTTCGCAACTTCAGTACCCCGAAATAGTGCATTCAGGCACGAAACACAAGTTTCGCATCTATTTACATGCCAAAGGTTTGTCAAATGCTCCGAGCCACTGCCATACATCATTTTTGGTCTAAGGGAGTAGAATGGATGTTTTTGCTGCGAAACCTTTTTCGCAACTTCGGTACCCCAAAATAGTGCATTCAGGCCCGAAACACAAGTTTCGCATCTTTTTACGGGCCAAAGGTTTGCGAAATGTTCCCAAGCACTGCCGTACATAATTTTCGGTCTAATGGAGTAGAATGTATGTTTTCGTTGCGAAACCTTTTTCGCAACTTCCGTACCCCGAAATAGTGCATTAGGGCCTGAAACACAAGTTTCGCATCTTTTTACGTGCCGAATGTTTGCGAACTGCTCCCAACCACGGCTGTACATCATTTTGGGTCTAACGGAGTAGAATGGATGTTTTAGTTGTGAAACCATATTTGCAACTTCGGTACCCCGAAATAATGCATTCAGGCCCGAAACACAAATTTCGCATCTTTTTACAAGCTAATGGTTTGCGAAATGCTTCCAACCACTGCAAAACATCATTTTGGGTCTAACGGAGTAGAATGGATGTTTTAGTAGCGAAACCATATTTGCAACTTCGGTACCCCGAAATAGTGCATTCAGGCCCGAAACACAAGTTTCGCATCTTTTTACATGCTAATGGTTTGCGAAATGCTCCCAACCACTGCAAAACATCATTTTGGGTGTAATGGAGTATAATAGATGTTTGCGTTGTGAAACCATTTTCGCAACTTCGTTACCCCGAAATAGTGGATTCAGGCCCGAAACACAAGTTTCGCATCTTTTTATGTGCCAAAGGTTTGCGAAATGCTCCCAACCACTGCAAAACATCATTTGGGTTTAAGGGAGTAGAATGGATGTTTTCATTGCGAAACCTTTTTCGCAACTTCAGTACCCCGAAATAGTGCATTCAGGCCCGAAACACAAGTTTCGCATCTTTTTACATGCCAAAGGTTTGTCAAATGCTCTGAGCCACTGCCATACATCATTTTTGGTCTAATGGAGTAGAATGGATGTTTTTGTAGCGAAACCTTTTTCGCAACTTCGGTACCCCGAATAGTGGATTCAGGCCCGAAACACAAGTTTCGCATCTTTTTACGTGCCAAAGGTTTGCGAAATACTCCCAACCACTGCAAAACATCATTTTGGGTTTAAGGAAGTAGAATGGATGTTTTCGTTGCGAAACCTTTTTCGCAACTTCGGTACACCGAAATAGTGCATTCAGGCCCGAAACATTCGCATCTTTTCACATGCCAAAGGTTTGTCAAATGCTCTGAGGCACTGCCATACATCATTTTGGGTCTAATGGAGTAGAATGGATGTTTTAGTTGCGAAACCTTTTTCGCAACTTCGGTACTCCGAAATAGTGCATTCAGGCACGAAACACAAGTTTCGCATCTATTTATATGTCAAAGGTTTGTCAAATGCTCCGAGCCACTGCCATACATCATTTTGGGTCTAAGGGAGTAGAATGGATGTTTTTGCTGCGAAACCTTTTTCGCAACTTCGGTACCCCGAAATAGTGCATTCAGGCCCGAAACACAAGTTTCGCATCTTTTTACGGGTCAAAGGTTTGCGAAATGCTCCCAAGCACTGCCATACATAATTTTCGGTCTAATGGAGTAGAATGTATGTTTTCGTTGCGAAACCTTTTTCGCAACTTCCGTACCCCGAAATAGTGCATTAGGGCCTGAAACACAAGTTTCACATATTTTTACGTGCCGAAGGTTTGCGAACTGCTCCCAACCACTGCTATACATCATTTTGGGTCTAACGGAGTAGAATGGATGTTTTAGTTATGAAACCATATTTGCAACTTCTGTACCCCGAAATAATGCATTCAGGCCCGAAACACAAGTTTCGCATCTTTTTACAAGCTAATGGTTAGCGAATTGCTCCCAACCACTGCAAAACATCATTTTGGGTCTAATGGAGTAGAATGGATGTTTTTGTTGCGACACCTTTTTCGCAACTTCGTTGCCCCGAAATAGTGTATTAAGGCCCGAAACACAAGTTTCGCATCTTTTTACGTGCCAAAGGTGTGCGAAATGCTCCCAACCACTGCAAAACATCATTTTGAGTTTAAGGGAGTAGAATGGATGTTTTCGTTGCGAAACCTTTTTTCGCAACTTCGGCACCCCGAAATAGTGCATTCAGGCCCGAAGCACAAGTTTCTCTTGTTTTTACATGCCAAAGGTTTGTCAAATGCTCCGAGCCACTGCCATACATCATTTTGGGTCTAATGGAGTAGAATTGATGTTTTTGTTGCGAAACCTTTTTCGCAACTTCAGTACCCCGAAATAGTGCATTCAGGCAGGAAACACAAGTTTCGCATCTTTTTACGTGCCAAAGGTTCGCGAAATGCTCCCCACCACTGCAAAACATCATTTTGGGTCTAACGGAGTAGAATGGATGTTTTAGTTGCGAAACCATATTTGCAACTTCGGTACCCCGAAATAGTGCATTCAGGCCCGAAACACAAGTTTCGCATCTTTTTACATGCTAATGGTCTGCGAAATGATCCCTACCACTGCAAAACATCATTTTGGGTCTAACGGAGTATAATAGATGTTTTCGTTGTGAAACCATATTCGCAACTTCATTACCCCGAAATTGTGGATTCAGGCCCGAAACACAAGTTTCGCATCTTTTTACGTGCCAAAGGTTTGCGAAATGCTCCCAACCACTGCAAAACATCATTTTGGGTTTAAGGGAGTAGAATGGATGTTTTCGTTGCGAAAGCTTTTTCGCAACTTCGGTACCCCGAAATAGTGCGTTCAGGCCCAAAACACAAGTTTCGCATCTTTTTACATGCCAAAGGTTTGTCAAATGCTCTGAGCCACTGCCATACATAATTTTGGGTCTAATGGAGTAGAATGGATGTTTTTGTTGCGAAACCTTTTTCGCCACTTCGGTACCCCGAAATAGTGCATTCAGGCCCGAAACACAAGTTTCGCATCTTTTTACGTGCCAAAGGTTTGCGAAATGCTCCCAACCACTACCATACATAATTTTGGGTCTGATGGAGTAGAATGTATGTTTTCGTTGCGAAACCTTTTTCACTACTTCGGTATCCTGAAATAGTGCATTCGGGCCCGAAACACAAGTTTCGCATCTTTTCACATGCCAAAGGTTTGCGAAATGCTCCCAACCACTGGAAAACATCATTTTGGGTTTAAGGGAGTAGAATGGATGTTTTCGTTGCGAAACCTTTTTCGCCACTTCGGTACCCCGAAATAGTGCATTCAGGCCCGAAACACAAGTTTCGCTTCTTTTTACGTGCCGAAGGTTTGCGAAATGCTCCCAACCACTCCAATACATCATTTTGTGTCTAACGGAGAAGAATGGATGTTTTAGTTGCGAAACCATATTTGCAACTTCGGTACCCCGAAATAGTGCATTCAGGCCCGAAACATAAGTTTCTCATCTTTTTACATGCCAAAGGTTTGTCAAATGCTCCGAGCCACTGCCATACATCATTTTGGGTCTAATGGAGTAGAATGGATGTTTTTGTTGCGAAACCTTTTTCGCAACTTCGGTACCCCGAAATAGTGCATTCAGGCCCGAAACACAAGTTTCTTTTCTTTTTACATGCCAAAGGTTTGTCAAATGCTACGAGCCACTGCCATACATCATTTTGGGTCTAATGGAGTAGAATGGATGTTTTTGTTGCGAAACCTTTTTCGCAACTTCGGTACCCCGAAATAATGCATTCAGGCCCGAAGCACAAGTTTCTCTTCTTTTTACATGCTAAAGGTTTGTCAAATGCTCCGAGCCACTGCCATACATCATTTTGGGTCTAACGGAGTAGAATGGATGTTTTAGTTGCGAAACCATATTTGCAACTTCGGTAACCCGAAATAGTGCATTCAGGCCCGAAACACAAGTTTCGCATCTTTTTACATGCCAAAGGTTTGTCAAATGCTCCGAGCCACTGCCATACATCATTTTTGGTCTAATGGAGTAGAATGGATGTTTTTGTTGTGAATCCTTTTTCGCAACTTCGGTACCCCGAAATAGTGGATTCAGGCCCGAAACAAAAGTTTTGCATCTTATTACGTGCCAAAGGTTTGCGAAATGCTCCCAACCACTGCAAAACATCATTTTGGGTTTAAGGGAGTAGAATGGATGTTTTCGTTGCGAAACCTTTTTCGCAACTTCGGTACACCGAAATAGTGCATTCAGGCCCGAAACGTTCGCATCTTTTTACATGCCAAAGGTTTGTCAAATGCTCTGAGCCACTGCCATACATCATTTTGGGTCTAATTGAGTAGAATGGATGTTTTAGTTGCGAAACCTTTTTCGCAACTTCGGTACCCCGAAATAGTGCATTCAGGCACGAAACACAAGTTTCGCATCTATTTACATGCCAAAGGTTTGTCAAATGCTCCGAGCCACTGCCATACATCATTTTGGGTCTAAGGGAGTAGAATGGATGTTTTGCTGCGAAACCTTTTTCGCAACCTCGGTACCCCGAAATAGTGCATTCAGGCCCGAAACACAAGTTTCGCATCTTTTTACGGGCCAAATGTTTGCGAAATACTCCCAAGCACTGCCATACATAATTTTCGGTCTAATGGAGTAGAATGTATGTTTTCGTTGCGAAACCTTTTTCGCAACTTCCGTACCCCAAAATAGTGCATTAGGGCCTGAAACACAAGTTTCGCATCTTTTTACATGCCAAAGGTTTGTCAAATGCTCCGAGCCACTGCCATACATCATTTTGCGTTGTGAAACCATTTTCGCAACTTCGTTACCCCGAAATAGTGGATTCAGGCCCGAAACACAAGTTTCGCATCTTTTTACGTGCCAAAGGTTTGCGAAATGCTCCCAACCACTGCAAAACATCATTTTGGGTTTAAGGGAGTAGAATGGATGTTTTCGTTGCGAAACCTTTTTCGCAACTTCGGTACACCGAAATAGTGCATTCAGGCCCGAAACATTCGCATCTTTTTACATGCCAAAGGTTTGTCAAATGCTCTGAGCCACTGCCATACATCATTTTGAATCTAATGGAGTAGAATGGATGTTTTAGTTGCGAAACCTTTTTCGCAACTTCGGTACCCCGAAATAGTGCATTCGGGCACGAAACACAAGTTTCGCATCTTTTTACGGGCCAAAGGTTTGCGTAATGCTCCCAAGCACTGCCATACATAATTTTCGTTCTAATGGAGTAGAATGTATGTTTTCGTTGCGAAACCTTTTTCGCAACTTCCGTACCCCGAAATAGTGCATTAGGGCCTGAAACACAAGTTTCGCATCTTTTAACGTGCCGAAGGTTTGCGAACTGCTCCCAACCACTTCAATACATCATTTTGGGTCTAACGGAGTAGAATGGATGTTTTGGTTGTGAAACCATATTTGCAGCTTCGGTACCCCGAAATAATGCATTCAGGCCCGAAACACAAGTTTCGCATCTTTTTACAAGCTAATGGTTTGCGAAATGCTCCCAACCACTGCAAAACATCATTTTGGGTCTAACTGAGTCGAATGGATGTTTTAGTTGCGAAATAGTGTATTAAGGCCTGAAACACAAGTTTCGCATCTTTTTACGTGCCAAAGGTTTGCGAAATGCTCCCAACCACTGCAAAAAACATCATTTTGGGTTTAAGGGAGTAGAATGGATGTTTTCGTTGCGAAACCTTTTTTCGCAACTTCGGTATCCCGAAATAGTGCATTCAGGCCCGAAGCACAAGTTTACCATCTTTTTACATGCCAAAGGTTTGTCAAATGCTCTGAGCCACTGCCATACATCATTTTGGGTCTAATGGAGTAGAATGGATGTTTTTATTGCGAAACCTTTTTCGCCATTTCGGTACCCCGAAATAGTACATTCAGGCCCGAAACACAAGTTTCGCATCTTTTTACGTGCCAAAGGTTTGCGAAATGCTCCCAACCCCTACCATACATAATTTTGGGTCTGATGGAGTAGAATGTATGTTTTCGTTGCGAAACCTTTTTCACTACTTCGGTATCCCGAAATAGTGCATTCGGGCTCGAAACACAAGTTTCCCATCTTTTCACATGCCAAAGGTTTGCGAACTGCTCCCAACCACTGCAAAACATCATTTTGGATTTAAGGGAGTAGAATGGATGTTTTCGTTGCGAAACCTTTTTCGCCACTTCGGTACCCCGAAATAGTGCATTCAGGCCCGAAACACAAGTTTCGCATCTTTTTACGTGCCGAAGGTTTGCGAAATGCTCCCAACCACTGCAATACATCATTTTGTGTCTAACAGAGAAGAATGGATGTTTTAGTTGCGAAACCATATTTGCAACTTCGGTACCCCGAAATAGTGCATTCAGGCCCGAAACATAAGTTTCGCATCTTTTTACATGCCAAAGGTTTGTCAAATGCTCTGAGCCACTGCCATAAATCATTTTGGGTCTAAGGGAGTAGAATGGATGTTTTCGTTGCGATAGTTTTTTCGCAACTTCGGTACCCCGAAATAGTGCATTCAGGCCCGAAACACAAGTTTCGCATCTTTTTACATGCCAAAGGTTTGTCAAATGCTCTGAGCCACTGCCATACATCATTTCGGGTCTAATGGAGTAGAATGGATGTTTTAGTTGCGAAACCGTTTTCGCAATTTCGGTACCCCGAAATAGTGCATTCAGGCCCGAAACACAAGTTTCGCATCTTTTTACATGCCAAAGGTTTGTCAAATGCTCCGAGCCACTGCCATACATCATTTTGGGTCTAATGGAGTAGAATTGATGTTTTTGTTGTGAAACCTTTTTTGCTACTTCGGTAACCCGAAATAGTGCATTCAGGCAGGAAACACAAGTTTCGCATCTTTTTACGTGCCAAAGGTTTGTGAAATGCTCCCCACCACTGCAAAACATCATTTTGGGTCTAACGGAGTAGAATGGATGTTTTAGTTGCGAAACCATATTTGCAACTTCGGTACCCCGAAATAGTGCATTCAGGCCCGAAACACAAGTTTCGCATCTTTTACATGCTAATGGTTTGCGAAATGCTCCCAACCACTGCAAAACATCATTTTGGGTCTAATGGAGTATAATAGATGTTTTCGTTGTGAAACCATATTCGCAACTTCATTACCCCGAAATAGTGGATTCAGGCCCGAAACACAAATTTCGCATCTTTTTACGTGCCAAAGGTTTGCGATATGCTCCCAACCAGTGCAAAACATCATTTTGCGTATAAGGGAGTAGAATGGATGTTTTCGTTGCGAAAGCTTTTTTGGAACTTCGGTACCCCGAAAAAGTGCATTCAGGCCCGAAACACAAGTTTCGCATCTTTTTACATGCCAACGGTTTGTCAAATGCTCTGAGCCACTGCCATACATCATTTTGGGTCTAATGGAGTAGTCTGGATGTTTTAGTTACGAAACCTTTTTCGCAACTTCGGTACCCCGAAATAGTGCATTCAGGCCCGAACACAAGTTTCGCATCTTTTTACATGCCAAAGGTTTGTCAAATGCTCCGAGCCACTGCCATACATCATTTTTGGTCTAAGGGAGTAGAATGGATGTTTTTGTTGCGAAACCTTTTTCGCAACTTCGGTACCCCGAAATAGTACATTCAGGCCCGAAACACAAGTTTCGCATCTTTTTACATGCCAAAGGTTTGTCAAATGCTCTGAGCCACTGCCATACATCATTTCGGGTCTAATGGAGTATAATGGATGTTTTAGTTGCGAAACCGTTTTCGCAATTTCGGTACCCCGAAATAGTGCATTCAGGCCCGAATCACAAGTTTCGCGTCTTTTTACATGCCAAAGGTTTGTCAAATGCTCCGAGCCACTGCCATACATCATTTTGGGTCTAATGGAGTAGAATTGATGTTTTTGTTGTGAAACCTTTTTCGCAACTTCGGTACCCCAAAATAGTGCATTCAGGCAGGAAACACAAGTTTCGCATCTTTTTACGTGCCAAAGTTTTGTGAAATGCTCCCCACCACTGCAAAACATCATTTTGGGTCTAACGGAGTAGAATGGATGTTTTAGTTGCGACACCATATTTGCAACTTCGGTACCCCGAAATAGTGCATTCAGGCCCGAAACACAAGTTTCGCATCTTTTTACATGCTAATGGTTTGCGAAATGCTCCCAACCACTGCAAAACATCATTTTGGGTCTAATGGAGTATAATAGATGTTTTCGTTGTGAAACCATATTTGCAACTTCGTTACCCCGAAATAGTGGATTCAGGCCCGAAACACAAATTTCGCATCTTTTTACGTGCCAAAGGTTTGCGATATGCTCCCAACCAGTGCAAAACATCATTTTGGGTATAAGGGAGTAGAATGGATGTTTTCGTTGCGAAAGCTTTTTTGGAACTTCGGTACCCCGAAAAAGTGCATTCAGGCCCGAAACACAAGTTTCGCATCTTTTTACATGCCAACCGTTTCTCAAATGCTCTGAGCCACTGCCATACATCATTTTGGGTCTAATGGAGTAGTCTGGATGTTTTAGTTACGAAACCTTTTTCGCAACTTCGGTACCCCGAAATAGTGCATTCGGGCCCGAACACATGTTTCGCATCTTTTTACATGCCAAAGGTTTGTCAAATGCTCCGAGCCACTGCCATACATCATTTTTGGTCTAAGGGAGTAGAATGGATGTTTTTGTTGCGAAACCTTTTTCGCAACTTCGGTACCCCGAAATAGTGCATTCAGGCCCGAAACACAAGTTTCGCATCTTTTTACAGGCCAAAGGTTTGCGAAATGCTCCCAAGCACTGCAATACATAATTTTCGGTCTAATGGAGTAGAATGGATGTTTTTGTTGCGAAATCATATTTGCAACTTCGTTACCCTGAAATAGGGCATTCAGGCCCGGAACACAAGTTTCGCATCTTTTTACAAGCTAATGGTTTGCGAAATGCTCCCAACCACTGCAAAACATCATTTTGGGTCTAATGGAGTAGAATGGATGTTTTTGTTGTGAAACCTTTTTCGCAACTTCGGTACCCCGAATTAGTGCATTCAGGCCCGAAACACAAGTTTCGCATCTTTTTACAGGCCAAAGGTTTGCGAAATGCTCCCAAGCACTGCAATACATAATTTTCGGTCTAATGGAGTAGAATGTATGTTTTCGTTGCGAAACCTTTTTCGCAACTTCCGTACCCCGAAATAGTGCATTAGGGCCTGAAACACAAGTTTCGCATCTTTTTACGGGCCGAAGGTTTGCGAACTGCTCCCAACCACTGCTATACATCATTTTGGGTCAAACGGAGTAGAATGGATGTTTTAGTTGCGAAACCATATTTGCAACTTCGGTACCCTGAAATAGTGCATTCAGGACCGAAACACAAGTTTCGCATCTTTTTACAAGCTAATGGTTTGCGAAATGCTCCCAACCACTGCAAAACATCATTTTGGGTCTAACGGAGTAGAATTGATGTTTTTGTTGCGAAACCTTTTTCGCAACTTCGGTACCCTGAAATAGTGCATTCAGGCAGGAAACACAAGTTTCGCATCATTTTACGTGCCAAAGGTTTCCAAAATGCTCCCCACCACTGCAAAACATCATTTTGGGTCTAACGGAGTAGAATGGATGTTTTAGTTCTGAAACCCTATTTGCAGGATCGGTACCCCGAAATAGTGCATTCAGGCCCGAAACACATGTTTCGCATCTTTTTACATGCTAATGGTTTGCGAAATGCTCCCTACCGCTGCAAAACATCATTTTGGGTCTAATGGAGTATAATAGATGTTTTCGTTGTGTAACCATATTTGCAACTTTGTTACCCCGAAATAGTGGATTCAGGCCCGAAACACAAGTTTCGCATCTTTTTACGTGCCAATGGTTTGCGAAATGCTCCCAACCACTGCAAATCATCATTTTGGGTATAAGGGAGTAGAATGGATGTTTTCGTTGCGAAAGTGTTTTCGCAACTTCGGTACCCCGAAATAGTGCATTTAGGCCCAATACACAAGTTTCGCATCTTTTTACATGCCAAAGGTTTGTCAAATGCTCTGAGCCACTGCCATACATCATTTTGGGTCTAATGGAGTAGAATGGATGTTTTTGTTGCGAAACCTTTTTTGCAACTTCGGTACCCCGAAATAGTGCATTCAGGCCCGAAACACAAGTTTCGCATCTTTTCACATGCCAAAGGTTTGCGAAATGCTCCCAACCACTACCATACATAATTTTGGGTCTAATGGAGTAGAATGTATGTTTTCGTTGCGGAACCTTTTTCACTACTTCGGTATCCCGAAATAGTGCATTCGGGCCCGAAACACAAGTTTCGCATCTTTTGACATGCCAAAGGTTTGCGAAATGCTCCCAACCACTGCAAAACATCATTTTGGGTTTAAGGGAGTAGAGTGGATGTTTTCGTTGCGAAACCTTTTTCGCCACTTTGGTACCCCGAAATAGTGCATTCAGGCCCGAAACACAAGTTTCGCATCTTTTTACGTGCCAAAGGTTTGCGAAATGCTCCCAAGCACTGCCATACATAATATTCGGTCTAATGGAGTAGAATGTATGTTTTCGTTGCGAAACCTTTTTCGCAACTTCCGTACCCCGAAATAGTGCATTCGGGCCTGAAACACAAGTTTCGCATCTTTTTACGTGCCGAAGGTTTGCGAAATGCTCCCAACCACTGCTATACATCATTTTGTGTCTAACAGAGTAGAATGGATGTTTTAGTTGCGAAACCATATTTGCAACTTCGGTACCCCGAAATAGTGCATTCAGGCCCGAAACATAAGTTTCGCATCTTTTTACATGCCAAAGGTTAGTCAAATGCTCCGAGCCACTGCCATACATCATTTTGGGTCTAATGGAGTAGAATGGATGTTTTAGTTGCGAAACCTTTTTCGCAACTTCGGTACCCCAAAATAGTGCATTCAGGCCCGAAACATAAGTTTCACATCATTTTACGTGCCAAAGGTTTGCGAAATTCTCCCAACCACTACCATACATAATTTGGGTCTAATGGAGTAGAATGTATGTTTTCGTTGCGAAACCTTTTTCACTACTTCGGTATCCCGAAATAGTGCATTCGGGCCCGAAACACAAGTTTCGCATCTTTTCACATGCCAAAGGTTTGCGAAATGCTCCCAACCACTGCAAAACATCATTTTGGGTTTAAGGGAGTAGAATGGATGTTTTCGTTGCGAAACCTTTTTTCGCAACTTCGGTACCCCTAAATAGTGCATTCAGGCTCGAAGCACAAGTTTCTCTTCTTTTTACAAGCCAAAGGTTTGTCAAATGCTCCGAGCCACTGCCATACATTATTTTTGGTCTAATGGAGTAGAATTGATGTTTTTGTTGTGAAACCTTTTTTGCATCTTCGGTACCCCGAAATAGTGCATTCAGGCAGGAAACACAAGTTTCGCATCTTTTTACGTGCCAAAGGTTTGTCAAATGCTCTGAGCCACTGCCATACATCATTTTGGGTCTAATGGAGTAGAATAGATGTTTTTGTTGCGAAACCTTTTTCGCAACTTCGGTACCCTGAAATAGTGCATTCAGGCCCGAGACACAAGTTTCGCATCTTTTTACGTGCCAAAGGTTTGCGAAATGCTCCCAACCACAACCATACATAATTTTGGGTCTAATGGAGTAGAATAGATGTTTTCATTGCGAAATCTTTTTCACTACTTCGGTATCCCGAAATAGTGCATTCGGGCCCGAAACACAAGTTTCGCATCTTTTCACATGCCAAAGGTTTGCGAAATGCTCCCAACCACTGCAAAACATCATTTTGGGTTTAAGGGAGTAGAATGGATGTTTTCGTTGCGAAACCTTTTTCGCCACTTCGGTACCCCGAAATAGTGCATTCAGGCCTAAAACACAAGTTTCGCATCTTTTTACGTGCCAAAGGTTTGCGAAATGCTTTCAAGCAATGCCATACATAATTTTCGGTCTAATGGAGTAGAATGTATGTTTTCGTTGCGAAACCTTTTTCGCATCTTCCGTACCCCGAAATAGTGCATTCGGGCCTGAAACACAAGTTTCGCATCTTCTTACGTGCCTAAGGTTTGCGAAATGCTCGCAACCACTGCAATACATCATTTTGTGTCTAATGGAGTAGAATGGATGTTTTAGTTGCGAAACCGTATTTGCAAGTTCGGTACCCCGAAATGATGCATTCCGGCCCGAAACACAAGTTTCGCATCTTTTTACATGCCAAAGGTTTGTCAAATGCTCCGAGCCTCTGCCATACATCATTTTGGGTCTAATGGAGTAGAATAGATGTTTTTGTTGCGAAACCTTTTTCGCAACTTCGGTACCCCGAAATAGTGCATTCAGGCCCGAAACACAAGTTTCGCATCTTTTTACGTGCCAAAGATTTGCGAAATGCTCCCAAGCACTGCCATACATAATTTTCGGTCTAATGGAGTAGAATGTATGTTTTCGTTGTGAAACCTTTTTCGCAACTTCCGTACCCCGAAATAGTGCATTAGGGCCTGAAACACAAGTTTCGCATCTTTTTACGTGTCGAAGGTTTGCGAACTGCTCCCAACCACTGCAAAACATCATTCTGGGTCTAACGGAGTAGAATGGATGTTTTAGTTGCGAAACCATATTAGCAATTTCGGTACCCCGAAATAGTGCATTCAAGCCCGAAACACAAGTTTCGCATCTTTTTACATGCCAAAGGTTTGTCAAATGCTCCGAGCCACTGCCATACATCATTTTGGGTCTAATGGAGTAGAATGCATGTTTTTGTTGCGAAACCTTTTTCGCAACTTCGTTACCCCGAAATAGTGGATTCAGGCCCGAAACACAAGTTTCGCATCTTTTCACATGCCAAAGGTTTGCGAAATGCTCCCAACCACTGCAAAACATCATTTTGGGTTTAAGGGAGTAGAATGGATGTTTTCGTTGCGAAACCTTTTTTCGCAACTTCGGTACCCCTAAATAGTGCATTCAGGCTCGAAGCACAAGTTTCTCTTCTTTTTACAAGCCAAAGGTTTGTCAAATGCTCCGAGCCACTGCCATACATTATTTTTGGTCTAATGGAGTAGAATTGATGTTTTTGTTGTGAAACCTTTTTTGCATCTTCGGTACCCCGAAATAGTGCATTCAGGCAGGAAACACAAGTTTCGCATCTTTTTACGTGCCAAAGGTTTGCGAAATGCTCCCAACCACTGCAAAACATCATTTTGGGTCTAACGGAGTAGAATGGATGCTTTAGTTGCGAAACCATATTTTCAACTTCGGCACCCCGAAATAGTGCATTCAGGCCCGAAACACAAGTTTCACATCTTTGTACATGCTAATGGTTTGCGAAATGCTCCCTACCACTACAAAACACCATTTTGGGTCTAATGGAGTATAATAGATGTTTTAGTTGTGAAACCATATTCGCAACTTCGTTACCCCGAAATAGTGGATTCAGGCTCGAAACACAAGTTTCGCATCTTGTTACGTGCCAAAGGTTTGCGAAATGCTCCCAACCACTACAAAACATCATTTTGGGTATAAGGGAGTAGAATGGATGTTTTCGTTGTGAAAGCTTTTTCGCAACTTCGGTACCCCGAAATAGTACATTCAGGCCCGAAACACAAGTTTCGCATCTTTTTACATGCCAAAGGTTTGTCAAATGCTCTGAGCCACTGCCATACATCATTTTGGGTCTAATGGAGTAGAATAGATGTTTTTGTTGCGAAACCTTTTTCGCAATTTCGGTACCCTGAAATAGTGCATTCAGGCCCGAGACACAAGTTTCGCATCTTTTTACGTGCCAAAGGTTTGTGAAATGCTCCCAACCACAACCATACATAATTTTGGGTCTAATGGAGTAGAATGTATGTTTTCATTGCGAAACCTTTTTCACTACTTCGGTATCCCGAAATAGTGCATTCGGGCCCGAAACACAAGTTTCGCATCTATTCACATGCCAAAGGTTTGCGAAATGCTCCCAACCACTGCAAAACATCATTTTGGGTTTAAGGGAGTAGAATGGATGTTTTCGTTGCGAAACCTTTTTCGCCACTTCGGTACCCCGAAATAGTGCATTCAGGCCTAAAACACAAGTTTCGCATCTTTTTACGTGCCAAAGGTTTGCGAAATGCTTTCAAGCACTGCCATACATAATTTTCGGTCTAATGGAGTAGAATGTATGTTTTCGTTGCGAAACCTTTTTCGCATCTTCCGTACCCCGAAATAGTGCATTCGGGCCTGAAACACAAGTTTCGCATCTTCTTACGTGCCTAAGGTTTGCGAAATGCTCTCAACCACTGCAATACATCATTTTGTGTCTAATGGAGTAGAATGGATGTTTTAGTTGCGAAACCGTATTTGCAAGTTCGGTACCCCGAAATAGTGCATTCCGGCCCGAAACACAAGTTTCGCATCTTTTTACATGCCAAAGGTTTGTCAAATGCTCCGAGCCTCTGCCATACATCATTTTGGGTCTAATGGAGTAGAATGGATATTTTTGTTGCGAAACCTTTTTCGCAACTTCGGTACCCCGAAATAGTGCATTCAGGCCCGAAACACAAGTTTCGCATCTTTTTACGTGCCAAAGATTTGCGAAATGCTCCCAAGCACTGCCATACATAATTTTCGGTCTAATGGAGTAGAATGTATGTTTTCGTTGTGAAACCTTTTTCGCAACTTCCGTACCCCGAAATAGTGCATTAGGGCCTGAAACACAAGTTTCGCATCTTTTTACGTGCCGAAGGTTTGCGAACTGCTCCCAACCACTGCAAAACATCATTCTGGGTCTAATGGAGTAGAATGGATGTTTTAGTTGCGAAACCATATTTGCAACTTCGGTACCCCGAAATAGTGCATTCAGGCCCGAAACACAAGTTTCGCATCTTTTTACATGCCAAAGGTTTGTCAAATGCTCCGAGCCACTGCCATACATCATTTTGGGTCTAATGGAGTAGAATGGATGTTTTTGTTGCGAAACCTTTTTCGCAACTTCGTTACCCCGAAATAGTGGATTAAGGCCCGAAACACAAGTTTCGCATCTTTTTACGTGCCAAAGGTTTGCGAAATACTCCCAACCACTGCAAAACATCATTTTGGGTTTAAGGGAGTAGAATGATGTTTTCGTTGCGAAACCTTTTTTCGCAACTTCGGTATCCCGAAATAGTGCATTCAGGCCCGAAGCACATGTTTCTCTTCTTTCTACATGCCAAAGGTTTGTCAAGTGCTCCGAGCCACTGCCATACATCATTTTGGGTCTAATGGAGTAGAATTGATGTTTTTGTTGCGAAACCTTTTTCGCACTTCGGTACCCCGAAATAGTGCATTCAGGCAGAAACACAAGTTTCACATCTTTTTACGTGCCAAAGGTTTGCGAAATGCTCCACACCACTGCAAAACATCATTTTGGGTCTAACAGAGTAGAATGGATGTTTTAGTTGCGAAACCATATTTGCAACTTCGGTACCCCGAAATAGTGTATTCAGGCCCGAAACACAAGTTTCGCATCTTTTTACATGCTAATGGCTTGCGAAATGCTCCCTACCACTACAAAACATCATTTTGGGTCTAATAGAGTACAATAGATGTTTTCGTTGTGAAACCATATTCGCAACTTCGTTACCCCGAAATAGTGGATTCAGGCCCGAAACACAAGTTTCGCATTTTTTTACGTGCCTAAGGTTTGCGAAATGCTCCCAACCACTGCAAAACATCATTTTGGGTATAAGGGAGTAGAATGGATGTTTTCGTTGCGAAAGCTTTTTCGCTACTTCGGTACCCCGAAATAGTGCATTCAGGCCCGAAACACAAGTTTCGCTTCTTTTTACATGCCAAAGGTTTTTCAAATGCTCTGAGCCACTACCATACATCATTTTGGGTCTAATGGAGTAGAATGGATGTTTTTGTTGCGAAACCTTTTTCGCAACTTCGGTACCCCGAAATAGTGCATTCAGGCCCGAAACACAAGTTTCGCATCTTTTTGCGTGCCAAAGGTTTGCGAAATGCTCCCAACCACTACCATACATAATTTTGGGTCTAATGGAGTAGAATGTATGTTTTCGTTGCGAAACCTTTTTCTCTACTTCGGTATCCCGAAATAGTGCATTCGGGCCCGAAACACAAGTTTCGCATCTTTTCACATGCCAAAGGTTTGCGAAATGCTGCCAACCACTGCAAAACATCATTTTGGGTTTAAGGGAGTAGAATGGATGTTTTCGTTGCGAAACCTTTTTCGACACTTCGGTAGCCCGAAATAGTGCATTCAGGCCCGAAACACAAGTTTCGCATCTGTTTACGTGCCAAAGGTTTGCGAAATGCTCCCAAGCACTGCCATACATAATTTTTGGTCTAATGGAGTAGAATGTATGTTTTCGTTGCGAAACCTTTTTCGCAACTTCTGTACCCCGAAATAGTGCATTCAGGCCTGAAACACAAGTTTCGCATCTTTTTACGGGCTGAAGGTTTGCGAAATGCTCCCAACCACTGCAATACATCATTTTGTGTCTAACAGAGTAGAATGGATGTTTTAGTTGCGAAACCATATTTGCAAGTTCGGCACCCCGAAATAGTGCATTCAGGCCCGAAACACAAGTTTCTCATCTTTTTACATGCCAAAGGTTTGTCAAATGCTCCGTGCCACTACCATACATCATTTTGGGTCTAATGGTGTAGAATGGATGTTTTTGTTGCGAAACCTTTTTCGCAACTTCCGTACCCCGAAATAGTGCATTAGGGCCTGAAACACAAGTTTCACATCTTTTTACGTGCCGAAGGTTTGCGAACTGCTCCCAACCGCTGCAATACATCGTTTTGGGTTTAAGGGAGTAGAATGGATGTTTTCGTTGCGAAACCTTTTTCGCCACTTCGGTACCCCGAAATAGTGCATTCAGGCCCGAAACACAAGTTTCGCATCTTTTTACGTGCCAAAGGTTTGCGAAATGCTCCCAAGCACTGCCATAAATAATTTTCGGTCTAATGGAGTAGAATGTATGTTTTCGTTGTGAAACCTTTTTCGCAACTTCCGTACCCCAAAATAGTGCATTAGGGCCTGAAACACAAGTTTCGCATCTTTTTACGTGCCGAAGGTTAGCGAACTGCTCCCAACCATTGCAATACATCATTTTGGGTCTAACGGAGTAGAATGGATGTTTTAGTTGCGAAACCATATTTGCAACTTCGGTACCCCAAAATAGTGCATTCAGGCCCGAAACAGAAGTTTCTCATCTTTTTACATGCCAAAGGTTTGTCAAATGCTCCGAGCCACTGCCATACATCATTTTGGGTCTAATGGAGTAGAATGGATGTTTTTGTTGCGAAACCTTTTTCGCAACTTCGTTACCCCGAAATAGTGGATTAAGGCCCGAAACACAAGTTTCGCATATTTTTACGTGCCAAGGGTTTGCGAAATACTCCCAACCACTGCAAAACATCATTTTGGGTTTAAGGGAGTAGAATGATGTTTTCGTTGCGAAACCTTTTTTCGCAACTTCGATACCCCGAAATAGTGCATTCAGGCCCGAAGCACAAGTTTCTCTTCTTTTTACATGCCAAAGGTTTGTCAAATGCTCCGAGCCACTGCCATACATCATTTTGGGTCTAATGGAGTAGAATTGATGTTTTTGTTGCGAAACCTTTTTCGCAACTTCGGTACCCCGAAATAGTGCATTCAGGCAGGAAAAACAAGTTTCACTTCTTTTAACGTGCCAAAGGTTTGCGAACTGCTCCCAACTACTGCAATACATCATTTTGGGTCTAACGGAGTAGAATGGATGTTTTAGTTGCGAAACCTTTTGAAGGACCGATTAGGCGAACCAGAGAGGGGGGGAGTGAATGGGAGCCGATAAAAATTCTTCTCGAAGGAGATGGGAACTCCAACAAGACGAACACGGCTTCCAACTCACGTCTCCGACCCAACTACCCAAGTTGGTCAAGACCACGCAGCCACTGGAGTGCTACTGGTTCTAGGAACCAACACTCAACCTTCCTAGCCAAAACTCACCAAAACACACAGCGGAAACTTGCACGGCTTGCTGCCTGTGCTACACCGGTCAGACCGATGGCCTGCGCCGGTCAGACCGGTGACACCGGTCAGACCGGTGGACAGAGCCGGTCAGGCCGGTGGCTACAGCAACCGCACAGCAAACGTTCCAGGAAGCCTCAGTGAATCCTCTAGGCCCTGAAACAAAAACCACCACGAAACACAACCTGTGAGGAAGAAGAACCCCTCACAAATCCTAGCAAAACAACTCCAAACACTCCAAGAACTGAACAGCAGGATCACGGGACAAAACCACACGGACAAGGCTGTTCCCCGAGACAAAAACCCACCAAGGGCTAGCACCGGTCAGACCGGTCAAGAGCACCGGTCAGACCGGTCGTGCCTGGGCAGCTCGGGATGAACAGCGCCCACGAGTCAACTCCTCCAAATCCAACTCCCGTTCTCCCGATTCGCTCCACGGTTTTGCACAATACTTTGGGGATAGTAGGAACACCTCATGGGTACTCCATAGCCAAGATTTGGTCCACCAAAACTTGTCAAATCAAGAGGAATCGAAGAAATCCCACCAAGAACGCCTCTAACTCTAGAGCCACGAAAACCCCAAAATCGAGCCCCTTTGCTCACGGATTTGGAAGGGGAATCAAAGGGAAAAGAACCACGAAGGGTTCATGCATACATCCCCCACCAAATCCCAAAGAGAGAGGCCTCGAAATCGCTCCAAGAAAATCGCCAAGAAAGGGCTCCGAAAATCACCAAAAAGGAGAAACGGGAAAGACACATCCAAGCCTTGAGGAACCACGCCGAATCATCTATACATACCAAAGAGGTTCATACAAGGTCTAGCTTGCCGCCCGATCATCCTTCCCTCTCACAAGATCTCACCATGAAGCTCTCAAGCTAGTCCTACGAAAATCCTAAGAAAATAGGAAGGAAAATAGGAAAACCAAATGAGCTAGGGTTCCAAGAGATGGCTGCCATCCTCTCACCCCTTGGTTATATGGAGGCAACCGAAAGACTAAAATACCCTTACTAGCTAACTAGGGATACATGCCCCTCGAGGGCGAAATTGGAAGTCTTTGTCTTCGCACCATCGGACGGATGCCCAGCGACCGCAAACTTGCTTAGCCTCGACGCAAGCCTTGCGATCCCGACGCGTGTCCTCCGCTTCGAAGATTCCGGACTGCGTCGTCGCACACCGATCAGACCGGTTCTCCTCACCGGTCAGACCGGTACCCACCGGTCAGACCGGTCAGACCCACCGGTCAGACCGGTCTGGAGCTGCTGCACCTCCGTCTTCGGTTCTTCGGTCTTGGCTTTGTGGATCAACCAAGGAACCCAGTGGTTTTCTGGTGAACCACCGGAAACCCCGCGAACTCGGTGTAGCCTCCGCCAATCACCACTCATGACTCGGCTCCCACGTAGTCCCGGCTCGACCTTGGTTTTGAGGCTCAACCAAGAAACTGTCCATGACTTCATCTTGCCGTTCTTGCCACCATGCGGCCCGCACTTGACCCCGCTGGCCACCGGGTCCCTCGAACCAAGCCTACTTGTCTTCTCCACACCTGGAGGCCTCACCGGCAACGACCTTTCACGCTTGTTCTTCACCTGCACCTGCACCAGTCAAGCCGCAACCTGCACCTGCAATACTTAGCCAAGAATCAGTCCACACCACGTTGTCAATCACTCATCACACCAGGAAGCGACCATCCACCGGTCCTCGAACCACACCTGGCTCTCAATCTCCCCCTTGATGAGTGCATTGACAACACACACGTTTTGGTAACCAAGAGAAAAGGAAAAGAAAAGAAACGACTAAAAGAAACTCCAACAAGCGATCGAAAGCCAAAGAAAAGGCAAAGAGCAAGATCACTTGAAGAAGACAAGTCTCGGACCCCTTAGGCAAGGGCAACGGCTCGACACATCCGAGACAAAACATGCTCAAGCAAAGAGCACAAACCATCAAACCAAAGCTCGAAAACCACAAAGAGCTCCCCCTGCACACATGCAACTCCCCCTGGACAAATGCATGCGAACCACTTCACAAAACAGAGCAGCTGCAACAGCTCAGCTCTGACCGGTCAGACCGGTAGACACCACCGGTCAGACCGGTGGGCAACATGTGAACAGGACCAGCACTCTGACCGGTCAGACCGGTGACCTCAACCGGTCAGACCGGTGCACAACAGAGCCCAAAAATAGCTCGAAACCACCTGAAAACCTTCCAAATGCATTCAGTAGGCCAAAACATGCTCAAACTTCTCCCCCTTGTTGACAATGCATGAATCAAGCCAAAAATGCAAAAAATGCAACCTAGAGCTTCTCAAATAGACAAAATTCAACATAGGATGCTACACATGTCCAAACGAGCAAGTTAGATACTCTATAGCTTCGTAAAGACATAATCTTCATGATCACCAAGTTTCACAACCATTGGGCGAAGCTAAGATAGAATTTAGCAATTTTGCGAAAAATTACCCTCTCATGAGCAAAGTCCTAAACATGAGCAAAACATGTCAAAATGGCAAAGCCACACAAACTTCATGCTAGGACAACCATTCTAAGCATAAGACCATCATAAACACCCACAAGCACCTCAT
This sequence comes from Cenchrus fungigraminus, assembly GCA_036936925.1. Classification (NCBI taxonomy): domain Eukaryota; kingdom Viridiplantae; phylum Streptophyta; class Magnoliopsida; order Poales; family Poaceae; genus Cenchrus; species Cenchrus fungigraminus. The sequence continues at coordinate 65,541 of JAQONI010000085.1, forward strand.
GTCATGTCAAAGCCACCGAGCCATGTGCCTACTTCTATATATGAGACTTCTCATTGGTAGGCATCATGCAACGATTTAGCACCCAAAGCAAATTAAAATTAGCACATATGACATGGGAGCACATATTTCAAGTAATTTACATTTCATATTCAGATTTATAATTGGTACATGAAATGTCTTTGCGACAAAAAGGAACTTATGCCCCTCCACAAGATGAAGCATGGGGGCTAAACATTCATGATGGCAAATGAGCCTTTGGCCCCATATGATCAAAATAAGCTATCCAACCACAAATTAAGCATAGCCAAGCCACTAAAACATGTCAAGATCATGTAAAGGCATTTACTCACAAGAGAGCATATATATGAAATTTTTCAAAAACATAGCCATCAACCATGGATACAAACCAAGATTATCAAGAGCTAAGCCAAAACTAACCATAGCTTACCAAATTAGCTCACAAAGACATATATGTCATTCCATGGTGAACAATGTGTATAGGAGAAGCCTTTCCTAAACAATGCATATGATACAAAATGCATGCAACCTAAGATACAAAGATGCCTATACATCATGCTACATATGCCATGCCAAATGCAAGAAATGCACAAAGGAAAGCTATACATATGCTACAAAGGAGCTCCCACACGCCAACTCAAGAAATCAAACAAACACCAAGCTCCCCCCGCAAACGAGTGAAAGTTGCTTGATCTAGGGGTTTGGTGAAAATATCGGCTAGTTGTTCATGTGTGGGTACATGGATCAAAGCTATCTTCCCTTTCTCTACGTTGTCTCTCAGAAAATGATACCTCACTTCTATGTGCTTGGTTTTGGAATGGAGCACTGGGTTCTTTGCAACGCTTATGGCACTGGTGCTATCACATTGAAGTGGGACATGGGTATACTCCTCACCAAAGTTACTCATGGTGTATGTGATCCAAAGGAGCTGAGAGCAACAGCTAGCTGCGGCCACATACTCTGCCTCGGTAGTGGATTGAGCAACACTCGACTGTTTGCGGGAAGACCAAGATACCAAAGAAGAACCCAAGAACTGACAAGTCCCAGAAGTGGACTTCCTATCCAACCGACACCCGGCAAAATCCGCGTCTGAAAATCCATGAAGCGCCAAAGAAGAAGACGCAGAGTACCAAAGGCCGAAGTCGGGAGTGTGTCGCAAATACCTGAAAATGCGCTTGACTGCTTGCCGATGCGAAGTCCTCGGAGAAGCTTGAAAACGAGCGCACAGACACACCGAGAATTGAATGTCCGGCCTCGTCGCCGTCAAGTAGAGGAGTGACCCGATCATGCTCCGGTACTCCTTCTGGTCCACGTGTTCACCTTCCTCGTCCGCATCAAGAACTGTAGTCGTACTCATAGGCGTCGCCATGGCCTTGGAGTCCTCCATCTTGAACTTCCTCACAATGTCCTTGGTGTACTTAGCTTGGTGCACAAATGTTCCTTCCTTTGATTGCTTGATTTGTAGCCCGAGGAAGAACTGCAACTCGCCCATCATACTCATCTCAAATTCCCTGCTCATGTCTTCTGCAAACCTTGCAACAAGAGAGTTAGACGAGCCACCAAAGACAATATCATCCACGTATACCTGCACAATCAGGATATCTCTGTCCTGCCTGAGAAGAAACAAGGTCTGGTCGACCTTCCCCATCTCAAACCCTCTCTCAAACAGGAACCCCCTCAACCTACCATACCAAGCTCTAGGCGCCTGCTTCAACCCATACAGCGCCTTCCTCAACTTGTATACCCGGTGAGGGTACTTCTCACTCTCAAACCCCGGTGGTTGCCTCACAAACACCTCTTCCTCCAACACACCGTTCAGGAAAGCACTCTTCACATCCATCTGGTACAACTTGAACCCTTTAGCCACGGAAAAAGCTAGAAGGATCCTGATCGCCTCCAAACGAGCTACAGGAGCGAAAGTCTCCTCGTAGTCGATCCCCTCTTTCTGACTGTACCCCTGAGCAACAAGTCTCGACTTGTTCCTCACCACTTCTCCTTTCTCTCCCTCTTTATTTTTCCACACCCATTTTGTCCCAATCGGCTTACACCCTGGGGGAGGGTCAACCAACACCCAAACTTGGTTCCTCTCAAAATTCTCCAACTCCTCATGCATCGAGTTAACCCAATTATGATCAGATAACGCATGTCCAATGTCTTTGGGCTCAAAAGTGGCAACAAAAGCAGCATGAGCGAAATGAGAATTGTTCCGAACCCTCGACCGTGTAGTACGTTCATTCATGTCGCCGATGATTCTCGAAGCTGGGTGATCCACTTGCACTCGTCGGGGAGGTTCTCGCCTTGATGCTACCTCCCCCTCAACAGCAGCTTCGCCTTGATCTGGGTTTGTCGTTGTAGGTGTGGGAGAGGGTCCATTCTCGATCGTCGTCGAAGTAGTAGGTACATGTTCAGCCGCGGGCATCACACCGCCATCTTCATCATCTCCATGTTCATGCTCCTCCTCCTGAAAGATCTCCTCGCCAAGTTCGTCGTCACCTGCACACTCAAAAACAAGCTGACTACGTGGCTGTGTCTCGTCGAAGGTTACCTCGCAAGTCTCCACGATTTGGTTAGTTTCAAGATTGAGCACACGAAATGCTCTAGAATGAGATGCATAACCAAAGAAAATACCATCGACAGACCTAGCCTCGAACTTGTCCAACTTCTTCCCTTTCTTCAGAATGAAGCATTTACAACCAAAGACATGGAAGTGACTCACCTTGGGTGTGCGACCGTGCATCAACTCGTAACAGGTTTTCTTCTTGTGAACCCTGAGGTAGATCCTGTTCGACACATGGCACGCGGTGTTGACCACCTCAGCCCAGAACCTTCTCGGAGTCCTATGCTCGTCGAGCATCGTCCGAGCTATCTCGCACAAGGTCCTGTTTTTCCTTTCCACCACGCCATTCTGGGGAGGCGTATACGGACTCGAAAACTGATGTTCAAGACCCAAGTCATGGCAAAAGGTTTCGAAGCGAGAGTTTTTGAATTCCGAGCCATTGTCACTGCAGATCGCTCGTATGGCATCTCCGTGCCTCTCGTTTCTTAACCTCAAGACAAGATCTCGAACAAAACCAAACGTCTCCCCCTTCTCCTCAAGAAAGAACACCCACGCATACCGAGAGTAGTCGTCCACCACAACAAGGACATACCACTTCCCACCCGCAGATCGCACACGAGCTGGGCCAACAAGGTCCATATGGAGCAGCTCGCATGGACGCTCAGTCATCACATCGGTGAGAGGCGGGTGCGAAGAGGCTACCATCTTGGCATGCCTACACGGCGCACAAACCAACTCTTTCTCAAACCTCAATCGTGGCAATCCTCGGACCAACTTGAGTTTACTCAAGCGAGACAAAAGGTCAAAGCTCAAGTGACCCAACTTCCTATGCCACTTCCACAACTCACTCGAAGAACCAGCCAAGAAGCAACGCGCCACACCAGAAGACTGAGAAAAATCAGCTCGGAACACTTGACCCTCGGGAACGACCATGCAAACAAGATCCCCCCGAGAATCTAAAATCCGAGAACCACCAGGCCGAAACAACACCTCAAAACCCTCATCCAACAACTGGGACACAGAAAGCAAATTGTATCCAAGCGATTGAACAAGAGCAACACGCCTGAGAGTGATCTTGTCACTTACCTTAATCTCACCTTCTGACAGCACACGCCCTCGCCCATTGTCCCCAAAGGTGATGTACTTCTTTGTCACCACCGGGACGAGACTTGAGAACCACCCCTTGTCTCCGGTCATATGCCTCGAGCAACCGGAGTCAATCAACCAAATGTTCTTCAAGTCTCCCACCTGAAATTCAAAAGCGAGCACGTGAGTGAACAAATGACTCAGCACTGGGGTTAGTACCAAAAGAGTAAAACCAGTGCTGAGCCATTTGCTCCAAAGTGGGGTTAGCACAAACCAAATCATCACGCCTATCAAAGCTACCACCACGGTAACCACCACGAGGGAACCAACCCTCTCTAGCTGCAGGAGGACGAAAACCACGAAAGGGAAACCGTGGATCGTACCTCCGCTCCATCTCAAAGCTACGACTCTTCTCACCCTCGTATTGAGCACGAGGTGGAGAACGCCTAGCAAACTGACCACCTGCAAACTTTCCAGACCAACCACCAGAACCACGACCTCCAGAACCAAACCGAGCATCCTCACGAGCACGAAACCCGACTCGCTGTCTGCCCAGACCTGCACCGGTCTGACCGGTGTAGTACACCGGTCTGACCGGTGTGGCTCGGCCAGCAGCAACACTTGCAGCCTTCCGGTCTCCCCAAGTCGGAACCGTCCTCACAATCGCCTTGGCCCTGGGCATCTGCATACGAGGCTCAGGTACACCATTAGAGGGGTGGTACCTGTCCCTGTTAGCCCACTCTCTAGCCATTCTCTCCTCACGCTTCCTCTTGAAGCAAAACTCATCCTTGTGACCATCTCTCCCACAATACCCACAATGGAACTTTATGGGCTGTGGCTTAGGCTTAGGCTTGGGTTGGGGCTGCCCACTCGGCTTCTCACCCTTCTTCTCTCCTTCCTCACCTCCCTTTGGGCTCACAAACTTCACCGGTTTCTGAAAATCATTTGTTGGGTGAGGGAATATGGGTGGATCTGGAGTAGTGTCAAGTTTATTTCTGAGATGGTTGGGCTTGGGCTCAAACTTGTTCTTGTGTCTGTTTGGTGGTGGGATAGGAATCTCTCCAACTCTCTCAACTCCCTCACCACAGTTCTCTCCAAGCTTGTCAGCCCCAAGTGCCTGACCATCATAGCGTTTGAAAGCAGCTATCATGATACCGAGCTGAGGCTCCTGACCCGACAACCAGCTCATACATTTTCTCAGCTCATCATTTTCATCCTGCAGGCGATCAACATAATGTGCAAGCTCCAAATTCTTAACCGCATGCAATTCACAAGTAGAGCAAGAAGTGGGAATAGGCTCTTTCAACTTAGCCTCAAGCGAAACAGTGTAAGCATGCATCTCATCAATCTTTCCATGCAAAACAGGGCAAGAAGTGCAAGCACCTAGCAAAGCAGGTCTAGACTTAAGCTCAGCCACTTCAACCCTAAGCATATCTAGTTCATCACAAGTAGAAGCATGCTTATCCTTAAGAGCAGTAAGATCAGCTAGGTACACAGAGCAATCACAGCAATCAATCTCATCAGAAACCACAGGAGAAGCCTTAAGCGAATCAATCTCAAGCTTAGCATCTAGGTTCTGGGTTTCTAGCTCAGCCACACGGTTCCTAGCATCTTCTAGTGAGACCCTAAGCTCTTTCCTCATCTTCTTGGCCTCTCTAAGCATGTGATCGCGGTTATCAAGCAAGTCAACCAACTCATCATTCTCCTTGCGCAAAGAAGAGAGCTCATCACATACCTCATCCTCGGAGTCAGAGTCCGAGTCACTCTGGTGGCTCTTCTTGCTGCCGGAGCTACGGGCCATGCCGCAGAAACCATCTCTCGCGAAGCAGCTCAACCCGCTCAAGTTCCTGGATGACTTCTTGTTCTTGCGCCGATCACCTTCATCTTCACTGCTACTCGAGCTTGAGGAAGAGTAGGCGGAGCTGGAGTCGACGTCGCTCGCTCCGACCATTGCTCGGGCCTTCCTGCCGCGGCCATCCTTCTTCCTCGACCGTCGCTCGTCCTTGTGCTTGTTCTTGTGCTTGTGATCGCGCCTCGATCGGTACTTGCCATCCTTGCTCGATCGGTGCCTGTAGCCGTCCTTGTAGCCGTCCTTGTTCTCCATCTTCTCTGGGCAGTCGGCAACGAAGTGTCCTGGCTTGCCGCACTGAAAGCACGTCCGTGCTGTCCTCCTCGTGTTCACCCGGTTCTCGTGCAGCCTCTCGAACCGCCTGGTCAGCAACGCCAGCTCGTCCTCTCCAAGCACGTCGAATTCCTCATCTGGCAAAGACATCAAAGAAGACAGAGAGTACATCCTGGAGGATGCGTTAGCGTTAGACTTAGCTCCTTTGCCACTAACGAGAGCGAGACTATGAGAATCAGTCGGGCTCTCGATCTTGGCTGTCATACCACGGTCCAACTCAGCCGACTTGAGCTTCGAGAACAGCTCGTTCACCGTCAAGGTGTCATACTTCTCGGACTCAACAATAGCCTCAAACTTCCCGTCCCATACGGTACGATCCAACGAGTGCAAGAGCTTCACGGCTCTATCATGATCATTGTATGGGAGGACGTCCACATTGGCTCTCATGTTGTTCACAACGACCGTAAATCGCTGGAAAAGGGCATCGACGGACTCACCGGGGAGATGAGTGAAGTTCTCGTACTCTCTCCGGTAAGTCGCGTACATCCGAGCCTGAACCTGAGCATTCCCAGCATGAGCATCCTTCAACTGCTCCCAAATCCTACAAGCTAAGTCCTCTGTCTGAACCCGATCGAATTCAGGCTGACACAGAGCACGAAACAAGTAGTCGACAGCCTTGTTGTTGGCTTCGAACATATCCCTCGATCCTGGAGCAAGGAAGTTCATCGGATGAACATAAGCTGTGTTCACCGTGACATCCCAAAGGATCTGACCCTTTCCGCGGAGGAACGCCGCCATCCGCCTTTGCCACATCTGGTAGTTCTTCCCATCGAAGTGCGGAGGACCCGAACCCCGTTCCTGGTACGCCATCTTTGGATCTTAGACT
>JAQONI010000086.1:0-80995 GCA_036936925.1 Cenchrus fungigraminus
GATATTTTCATTGCGAAACCATATTCGCAACTTTGGTACCCCGAAATAGCACATTCAGGCTCGAAACACAAGTTTCGCATCAATTTACGTGCGAAAGGTTTGCGAAATACTCCCAACCTCTGTAAAACAACATTTTGGGTCTAATGGAGTAGAATGGATGTTTTCGTTGCGAAACCTTTTTCGCACTACGGTACCCCGAAATAGTGCATTCAGGCCCGAAACACAAGTTTCGCATCTTTTTACATGCTAATGGTTTGCGAAATGCTCCCAACCACTGCAAAACATCGTTTTGGGTCTGACGGAGCATAATAGATATTTTCATTGCGAAACCATATTCGCAACTTTGGTACCCCGAAATAGCACATTCAGGCTCGAAACACAAGTTTCGCATCAATTTACGTGCGAAAGGTTTCCGAAATACTCCCAACCACTGTAAAACAACATTTTGGGTCTAATGGAGTAGAATGGATGTTTTCGTTGCGAAACCTTTTTCGCACTACGGTACCCCGAAATAGTGCATTCAGGCCCGAAACACAAGTTTCGCATCTTTTTACATGACCAAGGTTTGTCAAATGCTCCGAGCCACTGCCATACTTCATTTTTGGTCTAATGGAGTAGAATGGAAGTTTTTGTTGCGAAACCTTTTTCGCAACTTCGGTACCTCGAAATAATGGATTCAGGCCCGAAACACAAGTTTCGCATCTTTTTACGTGCCAAAGGTTTGCGAAATGCTCCCAACCACTGCAAAACATCATTTTGGGTTTAAGCGAGTAGAATGGATGTTTTCGTTGCGAAACCTTTTTCGCAACTACGGTACCCCGAAATAGTGCATTCAGGCCCGAAACACAAGTTTCTCATCTTTTTAGATGCCAAAGGTTTGTCAAATGCTCCGAGCCACTGCCATACATCATTTTTGGTCTAATGGAGTAGAATGGATGTTTCTGTTGCGAAACCTTTTTCGCAACTTCGGTACCCCGAAATAGTGCATTCAGGCCCAAAACACAAGTTTCGCATCTTTTTACGTGCCAAAGGTTTGCGAAATGCTCCCAAGCAATGCCATACATAATTTTCGCTCTAATGGAGTAGAATGTATGTTTTCGTTGCGAAACCTTTTTCGCAACTTTCGTACCACAAAATAGTGCATTCGGGCTTGAAACACAAGTTTCGCATCTTTTTACGTGCTGAAGGTTTGCGAAATGCTCCCAACCACTGCAAAACATCATTTTGGGTCTAACGGAGTAGAATGGATGTTTTAGTTGCGAAACCATATTTGCAACTTCGGTACCCCGAAATAGTGCATTCAGGCCCGAAACACAAGTTTCGCATCTTTTTACATGCTAATGGTTTGCGAAATGCTCCCAACCACTGCAAAACATCGTTTTGGGTCTGACGGAGCATAATAGATATTTTCGTTGCGAAACCATATTTGCAACTTTGGTACCCCGAAATAGCACATTCAGGCTCGAAACACAAGTTTCGCATCAATTTACGTGCGAAAGATTTGCGAAATACTCCCAACCACTGCAAAACATCATTTTGGGTCTAATGGAGTAGAATGGATGTTTTCGTTGCGAAACCTTTTTCGCACTACGGTACCCCGAAATAGTGCATTCAGGCCAGAAACACAAGTTTGGCACCTTTTTACATGCCCAAGGTTTGTCAAATGCTCCGAGCCACAGCCATACTTAATTTTTGGTCTAATGGAGTAGAATGGAAGTTTTTGTTGCGAAACCTTTTTCGCAACTTCGGTACCTCAAAAATAGTGCATTCAGGCCCGGAACAGAAGTTTCGCATCTTTTTATGTGCCAAAGGTGTGCGAAATGCTCCCAACCACTGCAAAACATCATTTTGGGTTTAAGGGAGTAGAATGGATGTTTTCATTGCGAAACCATATTCGCAACTTCGGTACCCTGAAATAGTGCATTCAGGCCCGAAACACAAGTTTCGCATCTTTTTACATGCTAATGGTTTGCGAAATGCTCCCAACCACTGCAAAACATCGTTTTGGGTCTGACGGAGCATAATAGATATTTTCATTGCGAAACCATATTCGCAACTTTGGTACCCCGAAATAGCACATTCAGGCTCGAAACACAAGTTTCGCATCAATTTACGTGCGAAAGGTTTGCGAAATACTCCCAACCTCTGTAAAACAACATTTTGGGTCTAATGGAGTAGAATGGATGTTTTCGTTGCGAAACCTTTTTCGCACTACGGTACCCCGAAATAGTGCATTCAGGCCCGAAACACAAGTTTCGCATCTTTTTACATGCTAATGGTTTGCGAAATGCTCCCAACCACTGCAAAACATCGTTTTGGGTCTGACGGAGCATAATAGATATTTTCATTGCGAAACCATATTCGCAACTTTGGTACCCCGAAATAGCACATTCAGGCACGAAACACAAGTTTCGCATCAATTTACGTGCGAAAGGTTTCCGAAATACTCCCAACCACTGTAAAACAACATTTTGGGTCTAATGGAGTAGAATGGATGTTTTCGTTGCGAAACCTTTTTCGCACTACGGTACCCCGAAATAGTGCATTCAGGCCCGAAACACAAGTTTCGCATCTTTTTACATGACCAAGGTTTGTCAAATGCTCCGAGCCACTGCCATACTTCATTTTTGGTCTAATGGAGTAGAATGGAAGTTTTTGTTGCGAAACCTTTTTCGCAACTTCGGTACCTCGAAATAATGGATTCAGGCCCGAAACACAAGTTTCGCATCTTTTTACGTGCCAAAGGTTTGCGAAATGCTCCCAACCACTGCAAAACATCATTTTGGGTTTAAGCGAGTAGAATGGATGTTTTCGTTGCGAAACCTTTTTCGCAACTACGGTACCCCGAAATAGTGCATTCAGGCCCGAAACACAAGTTTCTCATCTTTTTAGATGCCAAAGGTTTGTCAAATGCTCCGAGCCACTGCCATACATCATTTTTGGTCTAATGGAGTAGAATGGATGTTTCTGTTGCGAAACCTTTTTCGCAACTTCGGTACCCCGAAATAGTGCATTCAGGCCCAAAACACAAGTTTCGCATCTTTTTACGTGCCAAAGGTTTGCGAAATGCTCCCAAGCAATGCCATACATAATTTTCGCTCTAATGGAGTAGAATGTATGTTTTCGTTGCGAAACCTTTTTCGCAACTTTCGTACCACAAAATAGTGCATTCGGGCTTGAAACACAAGTTTCGCATCTTTTTACGTGCTGAAGGTTTGCGAAATGCTCCCAACCACTGCAAAACATCATTTTGGGTCTAACGGAGTAGAATGGATGTTTTAGTTGCGAAACCATATTTGCAACTTCGGTACCCCGAAATAGTGCATTCAGGCCCGAAACACAAGTTTCGCATCTTTTTACATGCTAATGGTTTGCGAAATGCTCCCAACCACTGCAAAACATCGTTTTGGGTCTGACGGAGCATAATAGATATTTTCGTTGCGAAACCATATTTGCAACTTTGGTACCCCGAAATAGCACATTCAGGCTCGAAACACAAGTTTCGCATCAATTTACGTGCGAAAGATTTGCGAAATACTCCCAACCACTGCAAAACATCATTTTGGGTCTAATGGAGTAGAATGGATGTTTTCGTTGCGAAACCTTTTTCGCACTACGGTACCCCGAAATAGTGCATTCAGGCCAGAAACACAAGTTTGGCACCTTTTTACATGCCCAAGGTTTGTCAAATGCTCCGAGCCACAGCCATACTTAATTTTTGGTCTAATGGAGTAGAATGGAAGTTTTTGTTGTGAAACCTTTTTCGCAACTTCGGTACCTCAAAAATAGTGCATTCAGGCCCGGAACAGAAGTTTCGCATCTTTTTATGTGCCAAAGGTGTGCGAAATGCTCCCAACCACTGCAAAACATCATTTTGGGTTTAAGGGAGTAGAATGGATGTTTTCATTGCGAAACCATATTCGCAACTTCGGTACCCTGAAATAGTGCATTCAGGCCCGAAACACAAGTTTCGCATCTTTTTACATGCTAATGGTTTGCGAAATGCTCCCAACCACTGCAAAACATCGTTTTGGGTCTGACGGAGCATAATAGATATTTTCATTGCGAAACCATATTCGCAACTTTGGTACCCCGAAATAGCACATTCAGGCTCGAAACACAAGTTTCGCATCAATTTACGTGCGAAAGGTTTGCGAAATACTCCCAACCTCTGTAAAACAACATTTTGGGTCTAATGGAGTAGAATGGATGTTTTCGTTGCGAAACCTTTTTCGCACTACGGTACCCCGAAATAGTGCATTCAGGCCCGAAACACAAGTTTCGCATCTTTTTACATGCTAATGGTTTGCGAAATGCTCCCAACCACTGCAAAACATCGTTTTGGGTCTGACGGAGCATAATAGATATTTTCATTGCGAAACCATATTCGCAACTTTGGTACCCCGAAATAGCACATTCAGGCTCGAAACACAAGTTTCGCATCAATTTACGTGCGAAAGGTTTCCGAAATACTCCCAACCACTGTAAAACAACATTTTGGGTCTAATGGAGTAGAATGGATGTTTTCGTTGCGAAACCTTTTTCGCACTACGGTACCCCGAAATAGTGCATTCAGGCCCGAAACACAAGTTTCGCATCTTTTTACATGACCAAGGTTTGTCAAATGCTCCGAGCCACTGCCATACTTCATTTTTGGTCTAATGGAGTAGAATGGAAGTTTTTGTTGCGAAACCTTTTTCGCAACTTCGGTACCTCGAAATAATGGATTCAGGCCCGAAACACAAGTTTCGCATCTTTTTACGTGCCAAAGGTTTGCGAAATGCTCCCAACCACTGCAAAACATCATTTTGGGTTTAAGCGAGTAGAATGGATGTTTTCGTTGCGAAACCTTTTTCGCAACTACGGTACCCCGAAATAGTGCATTCAGGCCCGAAACACAAGTTTCTCATCTTTTTAGATGCCAAAGGTTTGTCAAATGCTCCGAGCCACTGCCATACATCATTTTTGGTCTAATGGAGTAGAATGGATGTTTCTGTTGCGAAACCTTTTTCGCAACTTCGGTACCCCGAAATAGTGCATTCAGGCCCAAAACACAAGTTTCGCATCTTTTTACGTGCCAAAGGTTTGCGAAATGCTCCCAAGCAATGCCATACATAATTTTCGCTCTAATGGAGTAGAATGTATGTTTTCGTTGCGAAACCTTTTTCGCAACTTTCGTACCACAAAATAGTGCATTCGGGCTTGAAACACAAGTTTCGCATCTTTTTACGTGCTGAAGGTTTGCGAAATGCTCCCAACCACTGCAAAACATCATTTTGGGTCTAACGGAGTAGAATGGATGTTTTAGTTGCGAAACCATATTTGCAACTTCGGTACCCCGAAATAGTGCATTCAGGCCCGAAACACAAGTTTCGCATCTTTTTACATGCTAATGGTTTGCGAAATGCTCCCAACCACTGCAAAACATCGTTTTGGGTCTGACGGAGCATAATAGATATTTTCGTTGCGAAACCATATTTGCAACTTTGGTACCCCGAAATAGCACATTCAGGCTCGAAACACAAGTTTCGCATCAATTTACGTGCGAAAGGTTTGCGAAATACTCCCAACCACTGCAAAACATCATTTTGGGTCTAATGGAGTAGAATGGATGTTTTCGTTGCGAAACCTTTTTCGCACTACGGTACCCCGAAATAGTGCATTCAGGCCCGAAATACAAGTTTCGCACCTTTTTACATGCCCAAGGTTTGTCAAATGCTCCGAGCCACAGCCATACTTAATTTTTGGTCTAATGGAATAGAATGGAAGTTTTTGTTGCGAAACCTTTTTCGCAACTTCGGTACCTCAAAAATAGTGCATTCAGGCCCGGAACAGAAGTTTCGCATCTTTTTATGTGCCAAAGGTGTGCGAAATGCTCCCAACCACTGCAAAACATCATTTTGGGTTTAAGGGAGTAGAATGGATGTTTTCATTGCGAAACCATATTCGCAACTTCGGTACCCTGAAATAGTGCATTCAGGCCCGAAACACAAGTTTCGCATCTTTTTACATGCTAATGGTTTGCGAAATGCTCCCAACCACTGCAAAACATCGTTTTGGGTCTGACGGAGCATAATAGATATTTTCATTGCGAAACCATATTCGCAACTTTGGTACCCCGAAATAGCACATTCAGGCTCGAAACACAAGTTTCGCATCAATTTACGTGCGAAAGGTTTGCGAAATACTCCCAACCTCTGTAAAACAACATTTTGGGTCTAATGGAGTAGAATGGATGTTTTCGTTGCGAAACCTTTTTCGCACTACGGTACCCCGAAATAGTGCATTCAGGCCCGAAACACAAGTTTCGCATCTTTTTACATGACCAAGGTTTGTCAAATGCTCCGAGCCACTGCCATACTTCATTTTTGGTCTAATGGAGTAGAATGGAAGTTTTTGTTGCGAAACCTTTTTCGCAACTTCGGTACCTCGAAATAATGGATTCAGGCCCGAAACACAAGTTTCGCATCTTTTTACGTGCCAAAGGTTTGCGAAATGCTCCCAACCACTGCAAAACATTATTTTGGGTTTAAGCGAGTAGAATGGATGTTTTCGTTGCGAAACCTTTTTCGCAACTACGGTACCCCGAAATAGTGCATTCAGGCCCGAAACACAAGTTTCTCATCTTTTTAGATGCCAAAGGTTTGTCAAATGCTCCGAGCCACTGCCATACATCATTTTTGGTCTAATGGAGTAGAATGGATGTTTCTGTTGCGAAACCTTTTTCGCAACTTCGGTACCCCGAAATAGTGCATTCAGGCCCAAAACACAAGTTTCGCATCTTTTTACGTGCCAAAGGTTTGCGAAATGCTCCCAAGCAATGCCATACATAATTTTCGCTCTAATGGAGTAGAATGTATGTTTTTGTTGCGAAACCTTTTTCGCAACTTCGGTACCCCGAAATAGTGCAATCAGGCCCGAAACACAAGTTTCACATCTTTTAAGTGCCAAAGGTTTGCGAAATGCTCCCAACCACTGCAAAACATTATTTTGGGTTTAAGGGAGTAGAATGGATGTTTTCATTGCGAAACCATATTCGCAACTTCGGTACCCCGAAATAGTGCATTCAGGCCCGAAACACAAGTTTCGCATCTTTTTACATGCCAAAGGTTTGTCAAATGCTCCGAGCCACTGCCATACATCATTTATGGTCTAATGGAGCAGAATGGATGTTTTTTTTGCGAAACCTTTTTCGCAACTTCGGTACCCCGAAATAGTACATTTAGGCCCGAAACACAAGTTTCGCATCTTTTTACATGCCAGAGGTTTGTCAAATGCTCCGAGCCACTGCCATATATCATTTTTGGTCTAATGGACTAGAATGGAGGTTTTAGTTGCGAAACCATATTTGCAACTTCGGTACCCCGAAATAGTGCATTCAGGAACGAAACACAAGTTTCACATCTTTTTACATGCTAATGGTTTGCGAAATGCTCCCAACCACTGCAAAACATCGTTTTGGGTCTAACGGAGTATAATAGATATTTTCGTTGCGAAACCATATTCGCAACTTTGGTACCCCGAAATAGCGCATTCAGGCCCGAAACACAAGTTTCGCATCTATTTACGTGCGAAAGGTTTGCGAAATGCTCCCAACCACTGCAACGCATCATTTTATGTTTCAGGGAGTAGAGTGGATGTTTTCGTTGCGAAACCATATTTGCAACTTCGGTACCCCGAAATAGTGCATTTAGGCCCGAAACACAAGTTTCGCATCTTTTTACATGCTAATGGTTTCCGAATTGCTCCCAACCACTACAAAACATCATTTTGGGTCTAATGGAGTAGAATGGATGTTTTTGTTGCGAAACCTTTTTCGCAACTTTGTTACCCCGAAATAGTGGATTCAGGCCCGAAACACAAGTTTCGCATCTTTTTACGTGCCAAAGGTTTGCGAAATGCTCCCAACCACTGCAAAACATCATTTTGGGTTTATGGGAGTAGAATGGATGTTCTCGTTGTGAAACCTTCTTCGCAACTTCGGTACCCCGAAATAGTGCATTCAGGCCCGAAACACAAGTTGCGCATCTTTTTACATGCCAAAGGTTTGTCAAACGCTCGGAGCCACTGTCATACATCATTTTTGGTCTAATGGAGTAGAATGGATGTTTTTGTAGCGAAACCTTTTTCGCAACTTCGGTACCCCGAAATAGTGCAATCAGGCCCGAAACACAAGTTTCGCATCTTTTAAGTGCCAAAGGTGTGCGAAATGCTCCCAACCACTGCAAAACATTATTTTGGGTTTAAGGGAGTAGAATGGATGTTTTCATTGCGAAACCATATTCGCAACTTCGGTACCCCGAAATAGTGAATTCAGGCCCGAAACACAAGTTTCGCATCTTTTTACATGCCAAAGGTTTGTCAAATGCTCCGAGCCACTGCCATACATCATTTATGGTCTAATGGAGTAGAATGGATGTTTTTTTTGCGAAACCTTTTTCGCAACTTCGGTACCCCGAAATAGTACATTTAGGCCCGAAACACAAGTTTCGCATCTTTTTACATGCCAAAGGTTTGTCAAATGCTCCGAGCCACTGCCATACATCATTTTTGGTCTAATGGACTAGAATGGAGGTTTTAGTTGCGAAACCATATTTGCAACTTCGGTACCCCGAAATAGTGCATTCAGGAACGAAACACAAGTTTCACATCTTTTTACATGCTAATGGTTTGCCAAATGCTCCCAACCACTGCAAAACATCATTTTGGGTCTAATGGAGTATAATAGATGTTTTCGTTGTGAAACCATATTCGCAACTTCGTTACCCCGAAATAGTGGATTCAGGCCCGAAACACAAGTTTAGCATCTTTTTACGTGCCAAAGGTTTGCGAAATGCTCCCAACCACGGCAAAACATCATTTTGGGTTTAAGGGAGTAGAATGGATGTTTTTGTTGCGAAACCTTTTTCGCAACTTCGGTACCCCGAAATAGTGCATTCAAGCCCGAAACACAAGTTTCGCATCTTTTTACATGCCAAAGATTTGTCAAATGCCCCGAGCCACTGCCATACATCATTTTTGGTCTAATGGAGTAGAATGGATGTTTTTGTTGCGAAACCTTTTTCACAACTTCGGTACCCCGAAATAGTGCATTCAGGCCCGAAACACAAGTTTCGCATCTTTTTACGTGCCAAAGGTTTGCGAAATGCTCCCAAGTACTGCCATACATAATTTTCGCTCTAATGGAGTAGAATGTATGTTTTCGTTGTGAAACCTTTTTCGCAACTTTCGTACCCCGAAATAGTGTATTCGAGCCCGAAACACAAGTTTCACATCTTTTTACGTGCCGAAGGTCTGCGAAATGCTCCCAACCACTGCAAAACAACATTTTGGGTCAAATAGAGTAGAAAGGATGTTTTAGTTGCGAAACCATATTTGCAACTTCGGTACCCCAAAATAGTGCATTCTGGCCCGAAACACAAGTTTCGCATCTTTTTACAAGCTAATGGTTTGCGAAATGCTCCCAACCACTGCAAAACATCGTTTTGAGTCTAACGGAGTATAATAGATATTTTCGTTGCGAAACCATATTCGCAACTTTGGTACCCCGAAATAGCGCATTTAGGCCCGAAACACATGTTTCGCATCTATTTACGTGCGAAAGGTTTGCGAAATGCTCCCAACCACTGCAAAGCATCATTTTATGTTTCAGGGAGTAGAGTGGATGTTTTCGTTGAGAAACCATATTTGCAACTTCGGTACCCCGGAATAGTGCATTCAGGCCCGAAACACAAGTTTCGCATCTTTTTACATGCTAATGGTTTGCGAATTGCTCCCAACCACAGCAAAACATCATTTTGGGTCTAATGGAGTAGAATGGATGTTTTTGTTGCGAAACCTTTTTCGCAACTTCGTTACCCCGAAATAGTGGATTCAGGCCCGAAACACAAGTTTCGCATCTTTTTACGTGCCAAAGGTGTGCGAAATGCTCCCAACCACTGCAAAACATTATTTTGGGTTTAAGGGAGTAGAATGGATGTTTTCATTGCGAAACCATATTCGCAACTTCGGTACCCCGAAATAGTGAATTCAGACCCGAAACACAAGTTTCGCATCTTTTTACATGCCAAAGTTTTGTCAAATGCTCCGAGCCACTGCCATACATCATTTATGGTCTAATGGAGTAGAATGGATGTTTTTTTGCGAAACCTTTTTTGCAACTTCGGTACCCCGAAATAGTACATTTAGGCCTGAAACACAAGTTTCGCATGTTTTTACATGCCAAAGGTTTGTCAAATGCTCCGAGCCACTGCCATACATCATTTTTGGTCTAATGGACTAGAATGGAGGTTTTAGTTGCGAAACCATATTTGCAACTTCAGTACCCCGAAATAGTGCATTCAGGAACGAAACACAAGTTTCACATCTTTTTACATGCTAATGGTTTGCCAAATGCTCCCAACCACTGCAAAACATCATTTTGGGTCTAATGGAGTATAATAGATGTTTTCGTTGTGAAACCATATTCGCAACTTCGTTACGACGAAATAGTGGATTCAGGCCCAAAACACAAGTTTCGCATCTTTTTACGTGTGAAAGGTTTGCGAAATGCTCCCAACAACTTCAAAGCATCATTTTAAGTTTCAGGGAGTAGAGTGGATGTTTTCGTTGCGAAACCATATTTGCAACTTCGGTACCCCGAAATAGTGCATTCAGGCCCGAAACACAAGTTTCGCATCTTTTTACATGCTAATGGTTTGCGAATTGCTCCCAACCACTGCAAAACATCATTTTGGGTTTAAGGGAGTAGAATGGATGTTTTTGTTGCGAAACCTTTTTCGCAACTTCGGTACCCCGAAATAGTGCATTCAAGCCCGAAACACAAGTTTCGCATCTTTTTACAAGCCAAAGGTTTGTCAAATGCCCCGAGCCACTGCCATACATCATTTTTGGTCTAATGGAGTAGAATGGATGTTTTTGTTGCGAAACCTTTTTCGCAACTTCGGTACCCCGAAATAGTGCATTCAGGCCTGAAACACAAGTTTCGCATCTTTTTACGTGCCAAAGGTTTGCGAAATGCTCCCAAGTACTGCCATACATAATTTTCGCTCTAATGGAGTAGAATGTATGTTTTCGTTGTGAAACCTTTTTCGCAACTTTCGTACCACGAAATAGTTTATTCGGGCCTGAAACACAAGTTTCGCATATTTTTACGTGCCGAAGGTCTGCGAAATGCTCCCAACCACTGCAAAACAACATTTTGGGTCGAACGGAGTAGAATGGATGTTTTAGTTGCGAAACCATATTTGCAACTTCGGTACCCCAAAATAGTGCATTCTGGCCCGAAACACAAGTTTCGCATCTTTTTACAAGCTAATGGTTTGCGAAATGCTCCCAACCACTGCAAAACATCGTTTTGAGTCTAACGGAGTATAATAGATATTTTCGTTGCGAAACCATATTCGCAACTTTGGTACCCCGAAATAGCGCATTTAGGCCCGAAACACAAGTTTCGCATCTATTTACGTGCGAAAGGTTTGCGAAATGCTCCCAACCACTGCAAAGCATCATTTTATGTTTCAGGGAGTAGAGTGGATGTTTTCGTTGCGAAACCATATTTGCAAGTTCGGTACCCCGAAATAGTGGATTCAGGCTCGAAACACAAGTTTCTCATCTTTTTACGTGCCAAAGGTTTGCGAAATGCTCCCAACCACTGCAAAACATCATTTTGGGTTTAAGGGAGTAGAATGGATGTTCTCGTTGCGAAACCTTTTTCGCAACTTCGGTACCCCGAAATAGTGCATTCAGGCCCGAAACACAAGTTTCGCATCTTTTTACGTGCCAAAGGTTTGCGAAATGCTCCCAAGTACTGCCATACATAATTTTCGCTCTAATGGAGTAGAATGTATGTTTTCGTTGTGAAACCTTTTTCGCAACTTTCGTACCCCGAAATAGTGTATTCGAGCCCGAAACACAAGTTTCACATCTTTTTACGTGCCGAAGGTCTGCGAAATGCTCCCAACCACTGCAAAACAACATTTTGGGTCAAATAGAGTAGAAAGGATGTTTTAGTTGCGAAACCATATTTGCAACTTCGGTACCCCAAAATAGTGCATTCTGGCCCGAAACACAAGTTTCGCATCTTTTTACAAGCTAATGGTTTGCGAAATGCTCCCAACCACTGCAAAACATCGTTTTGAGTCTAACGGAGTATAATAGATATTTTCGTTGCGAAACCATATTCGCAACTTTGGTACCCCGAAATAGCGCATTTAGGCCCGAAACACATGTTTCGCATCTATTTACGTGCGAAAGGTTTGCGAAATGCTCCCAACCACTGCAAAGCATCATTTTATGTTTCAGGGAGTAGAGTGGATGTTTTCGTTGAGAAACCATATTTGCAACTTCGGTACCCCGGAATAGTGCATTCAGGCCCGAAACACAAGTTTCGCATCTTTTTACATGCTAATGGTTTGCGAATTGCTCCCAACCACAGCAAAACATCATTTTGGGTCTAATGGAGTAGAATGGATGTTTTTGTTGCGAAACCTTTTTCGCAACTTCGTTACCCCGAAATAGTGGATTCAGGCCCGAAACACAAGTTTCGCATCTTTTTACGTGCCAAAGGTGTGCGAAATGCTCCCAACCACTGCAAAACATTATTTTGGGTTTAAGGGAGTAGAATGGATGTTTTCATTGCGAAACCATATTCGCAACTTCGGTACCCCGAAATAGTGAATTCAGACCCGAAACACAAGTTTCGCATCTTTTTACATGCCAAAGTTTTGTCAAATGCTCCGAGCCACTGCCATACATCATTTATGGTCTAATGGAGTAGAATGGATGTTTTTTTGCGAAACCTTTTTTGCAACTTCGGTACCCCGAAATAGTACATTTAGGCCTGAAACACAAGTTTCGCATCTTTTTACATGCCAAAGGTTTGTCAAATGCTCCGAGCCACTGCCATACATCATTTTTGGTCTAATGGACTAGAATGGAGGTTTTAGTTGCGAAACCATATTTGCAACTTCAGTACCCCGAAATAGTGCATTCAGGAACGAAACACAAGTTTCACATCTTTTTACATGCTAATGGTTTGCCAAATGCTCCCAACCACTGCAAAACATCATTTTGGGTCTAATGGAGTATAATAGATGTTTTCGTTGTGAAACCATATTCGCAACTTCGTTACCCCGAAATAGTGGATTCAGGCCCAAAACACAAGTTTCGCATCTTTTTACGTGTGAAAGGTTTGCGAAATGCTCCCAACAACTGCAAAGCATCATTTTAAGTTTCAGGGAGTAGAGTGGATGTTTTCGTTGCGAAACCATATTTGCAACTTCGGTACCCCGAAATAGTGCATTCAGGCCCGAAACACAAGTTTCGCATCTTTTTACATGCTAATGGTTTGCGAATTGCTCCCAACCACTGCAAAACATCATTTTGGGTTTAAGGGAGTAGAATGGATGTTTTTGTTGCGAAACCTTTTTCGCAACTTCGGTACCCCGAAATAGTGCATTCAAGCCCGAAACACAAGTTTCGCATCTTTTTACAAGCCAAAGGTTTGTCAAATGCCCCGAGCCACTGCCATACATCATTTTTGGTCTAATGGAGTAGAATGGATGTTTTTGTTGCGAAACCTTTTTCGCAACTTCGGTACCCCGAAATAGTGCATTCAGGCCTGAAACACAAGTTTCGCATCTTTTTACGTGCCAAAGGTTTGCGAAATGCTCCCAAGTACTGCCATACATAATTTTCGCTCTAATGGAGTAGAATGTATGTTTTCGTTGTGAAACCTTTTTCGCAACTTTCGTACCACGAAATAGTTTATTCGGGCCTGAAACACAAGTTTCGCATATTTTTACGTGCCGAAGGTCTGCGAAATGCTCCCAACCACTGCAAAACAACATTTTGGGTCGAACGGAGTAGAATGGATGTTTTAGTTGCGAAACCATATTTGCAACTTCGGTACCCCAAAATAGTGCATTCTGGCCCGAAACACAAGTTTCGCATCTTTTTACAAGCTAATGGTTTGCGAAATGCTCCCAACCACTGCAAAACATCGTTTTGAGTCTAACGGAGTATAATAGATATTTTCGTTGCGAAACCATATTCGCAACTTTGGTACCCCGAAATAGCGCATTTAGGCCCGAAACACAAGTTTCGCATCTATTTACGTGCGAAAGGTTTGCGAAATGCTCCCAACCACTGCAAAGCATCATTTTATGTTTCAGGGAGTAGAGTGGATGTTTTCGTTGCGAAACCATATTTGCAAGTTCGGTACCCCGAAATAGTGGATTCAGGCTCGAAACATAAGTTTCTCATCTTTTTACGTGCCAAAGGTTTGCGAAATGCTCCCAACCACTGCAAAACATCATTTTGGGTTTAAGGGAGTAGAATGGATGTTCTCGTTGCGAAACCTTTTTCGCAACTTCGGTACCCCGAAATAGTGCATTCAGGCCCGAAACACAAGTTTCGCATCTTTTTACATGCCAGAGGTTTGTCAAATGCTCCGAGCCACTGCCATACATCATTTTTGGTCTAATGGAGTAGAATGGATGTTTTTGTTGCGAAACCTTTTTCGCAACTTCGGTACCCCGAAATAGTGCAATCAGGCCCGAAACACAAGTTTCGCATCTTTTTATGTGCCAAAGGTGTGCCAAATGCTCCTAACCACTGCAAAACATTATTTTGGGTTTAAGGGAGTAGAATGGATGTTTTCATTGCG
The DNA here is from genome assembly GCA_036936925.1 of Cenchrus fungigraminus. NCBI lineage: Eukaryota > Viridiplantae > Streptophyta > Magnoliopsida > Poales > Poaceae > Cenchrus > Cenchrus fungigraminus. The sequence continues at coordinate 14,669 of JAQONI010000086.1, forward strand.
AAACCATATTCGCAACTTCGGTACCGCGAAATAGTGCATTCAGGCTCGAAACACAAGTTTCACATCTTTTTACATGCCAAAGGTTTGTCAAATGCTCCGAGCCACTGCCATACATCATTTATGGTCTAATGGAGTAGAGTGGATGTTTTTTTTGCGAAACCTTTTTCGCAACTTCGGTACCCCGAAATAGTGCATTTTTACATGCCAAAGGTTTGTCAAATGCTCCGAGCCACTGCCATACATCATTTTTGGTCTAATGGAGTAGAATAGATGTTTTCGTTGTGAAACCATATTCGCAACTTCGTTACCCCGAAATAGTGGATTCTGGCCCGAAACACAAGTTTCGCATCTTTTTACGTGCCAAAGGTTTGCGAAATGCTCCCAACCACTGCAAAACATCATTTTGGGTTTAAGGGAGTAGAATGGATATTTTTGTTGCGAAACCTTTTTCGCAAATTCGGTACCACGAAATAGTGCATTCAAGCCCGAAACACAAGTTTCGCATCTTTTTACATGCCAAAGGTTTGTCAAATGCCCCGAGCCACTGCCATACATCATTTTTGGTCTAATGGAGTAGAATGTATGTTTTTGTTGCGAAACCTTTTTCAAAACTTCGGTGCCCCGAAATAGTGTATTCAGGCCCGAAACACAAGTTTCGCATCTCTTTACGTGCCAATGGTTTGCGAAATGCTCCCAAGCACTGCCATACTTAATTTTCGCTCAAATGGAGTAGAATGTATGTTTTCGTTGCGAAACCTTTTTCGCAACTTTCGTACCCCAAAATAGTGCATTCAGGCCCGAAACACAAGTTTCGCATCTTTTTACAAGCTAATGGTTTGCGAAATGCTCCCAACCACTGCAAAACATCGTTTTGGGTTTAACGGAGTATAATAGATATTTTCGTTGCGAAACCATATTCGCAACTTTGGTACCCCAAAATAGCGCATTCAGGCCCGAAACACAAGTTTCGCATCTATTTACGTGCGAAAGGTTTGCGAAATGCTCCCAACCACTACAAAACATCATTTTAAGTTTCAGGGAGTAGAGTGGATGTTTTCATTGCGAAACCATATTTGCAACTTCGGTACCCCGAAATAGTGCATTCAGGCCCGAAACACAAGTTTCGCATCTTTTTACATGCTAATGGTTTGCGAATTGCTCCCAACCACTGCAAAACATCATTTTGGGTCTAATGGAGTAGAATGGATGTTTTTGTTGCGAAACCTTTTTCGCAACTTCGTTACCCCGAAATAGTGGATTCAGGCCCGAAACACAAGTTTCGCATCTTTTTACGTGCCAAAGGTTTGCGAAATGCTCCCAACCACTGCAAAACATCATTTTGGGTTTAAGGGAGTAGAATGGATGTTTTCGTTTTGAAACATTTTTCGCAACTTCGGTACCCCGAAATAGTGCATTCAGGCCCGAAACACAAGTTTCGCATCTTTTTACATGCCAAAGGTTTGTCAAATGCTCCGAGCCACAGCCATACATCATTTTTGGTCTAATGGAGTAGAAAGGATGTTTTTGTTACGAAACCTTTTTCGCAACTTCGGTATCCCGAAATAGTGCATTCAGGCCCGAAACACAAGTTTCGCATCTTTTTATGTGCCAAAGGTGTGCGAAATGCTCCCAGCCACTGCAAAACATTATTTTCGGTTTAAGGGAGTAGAATGGATGTTTTCATTGCAAAACCATATTCGCAACTTCGGTAACCCAAAATAGTGCATTCAAGCCTGAAACACAAGTTTCGCATCTTTTTACATGCCGAAGGTTTGTCAATTGCTCCGAGCCACTGCCATACCTCATTTATGGTCTAATGGAGTAGAATGGATGTTTTTTTTGCGAAACCTTTTTCGCAACTTCGGTACCCCGAAATAGTGCATTCAGGCTCGAAACACATGTTTCGCATCTTTTTACATGCCAAAGGTTTGTCAAATGCTCCGAGCCACTGCCATACATAATTTTTGGTCTAATGGAGTAGAATGGAGGTTTTAGTTGCGAAACCATATTTGCAAATTCGGTACCCCGAAATAGTACATTCAGGAAGGAAACACAAGTTTCACATCTTTTTACATGCTAATGGTTTGCGAAATGCTCCCAACCACTGCAAAACATCATTTTGGGTCTAATGTAGTATAATAGATGTTTTCGTTGTGAAACCATATTCGCAACTTCGTTACCCCGAAATAGTGGATTCAGGCCCGAAACACAAGTTTCGCATCTTTTTACGTGCCAAAGGTTTGCGAAATGCTCCCAACCACTGCAAAACATCATTTTGGGTTTAAGGGAGTAGAATGGATATTTTTGTTGCGAAACCTTTTTCGCAAATTCGGTACCCCGAAATAGTGCATTCAAGCCCGAAACACAAGTTTCGCATCTTTTTACATGCCAAAGGTTTGTCAAATGCCCCGAGCCACTGCCATACATCATTTTTGGTCTAATGGAGTAGAATGGATGTTTTTGTTGCAAAACCTTTTTCGCAACTTTGGTGCCCCGAAATAGTGTATTCAGGCCCGAAACACAAGTTTCGCATCTCTTTACGTGCCAATGGTTTGCGAAATGCTCCCAATCACTGCCATACATAATTTTCGCTCTAATGGAGTAGAATGTATGTTTTCGTTGCGAAACCTTTTTCGCAACTTTCGTACCCCAAAATAGTGCATTCAGGCCCGAAACACAAGTTTCGCATCTTTTTACAAGCTAATGGTTTGCGAAATGCTCCCAACCACTGCAAAACATCGTTTTGGGTCTAACGGAGTATAATAGATATTTTCGTTGCGAAACCATATTCGCAACTTTGGTACCCCAAAATAGCGCATTCAGGCCCGAAACACAAGTTTCGCATCTATTTACGTGCGAAAGGTTTGAGAAATGCTCCCAACCACTGCAAAACATCATTTTAAGTTTCAGGGAGTAGAGTGGATGTTTTCGTTGCGAAACCATATTTGCAACTTCGGTACCCCGAAATAGTGCATTTAGGCCCGAAACACAAGTTTCGCATCTTTTTACATGCTAATGGTTTTCGAATTGCTCCCAACCACTGCAAAACATCATTTTGGGTCTAATGGAGTAGAATGGATGTTTTTGTTGCGAAACCTTTTTCGCAACTTCGTTACCCCGAAATAGTGGATTCAGGCCCGAAACACAAGTTTCGCATCTTTTTACGTGCCAAAGGTTTGCGAAATGCTCCCAACCGCTGCAAAACATCATTTTGGGTTTAAGGGAGTAGAATGGATGTTTTCGTTGCGAAACCTTTTTCGCAACTTCGGTACCCTGAAATAGTGCATTCAGGCCCGAAACACATGTTTTGCATCTTTTTACATGCCAAAGGTTTGTCAAATGCTCCGAGCCACAGCCATACATCATTTTTGGTCTAATGGAGTAGAAAGGATGTTTTTGTTACGAAACCTTTTTCGTAACTTCGGTATCCCGAAATAGTGCATTTAGGCCCGAAACACAAGTTTCGCATCTTTTTATGTGCCAAAGGTGTGCGAAATGCTCCCAGCCACTGCAAAACATTATTCTGGGTTTAAGGGAGTAGAATGGATGTTTTCATTGCAAAACCATATTCGCAACTTCGGTACCCCAAAATAGTGCATTCAAGCCTGAAACACAAGTTTCGCATCTTTTTACATACCGAAGGTTTGTCAATTGCTCCGAGCCACTGCCATACCTCATTTATGGTCTAATGGAGTAGAATTGATGTTTTTTTTGCGAAACCTTTTTCGCAACTTCGGTACCCCGAAATAGTGCATTCAGGCCCGAAACACATGTTTCGCATCTTTTTACATGCCAAAGGTTTGTCAAATGCTCCGAGCCACTGCCATACATCATTTTTGGTCTAATGGAGTAGAATGGAGGTTTTAGTTGCGAAACCACATTTGCAACTTCGGTACCCCGAAATAGTACATTCAGGAACAAAACACAAGTTTCACATCTTTTTACATGCTAATGGTTTGCGAAATGCTCCCAACCACTGCAAAACATCATTTTGGGTCTAATGGAGTATAATAGATGTTTTCATTGTGAAACCATATTCGCAACTTCGTTACCCCGAAATAGTGGATTCAGGCCCGAAACACAAGTTTCGCATCTTTTTACGTGCCAAAGGTTTGCGAAATGCTCCCAACCACTGCAAAACATCATTTTGGGTTTAAGCGAGTAGAATGGATATTTTTGTTGCGAAACCTTTTTCGCAAATTCGGTACCCCGAAATAGTGCATTCAAGCCCGAAACACAAGTTTCGCATCTTTTTACATGCCAAAGGTTTGTCAAATGCCCCGAGCCACTGCCATACATCATTTTTGGTCTAATGGAGTAGAATGGATGTTTTTGTTGCGAAACCTTTTTCGCAACTTCGGTGCCCCGAAATAGTGTATTCAGGCCCGAAACACAAGTTTCGCATCTTTTTACGTGCCAATGGTTTGCGAAATGCTCCCAAGCACTGCCATACATAATTTTCGCTCTAATGGAGTAGAATGTATGTTTTCGTTGCGAAACCTTTTTCGCAACTTTCGTACCCCAAAATAGTGCATTCAGGCCCGAAACACAAGTTTCGCATCTTTTTACAAGCTAATGGTTTACGAAATGCTCCCAACCACTGCAAAACATCATTTTGGGTCTAACGGAGTATAATAGATATTTTTGTTGCGAAACCATATTCGCAACTTTGGTACCCCAAAATAGCGCATTCAGGCCCGAAACACAAGTTTCGAATCTATTTACGTGCGAAAGGTTTGCGAAATGCTCCCAACCACTGCAAAACATCATTTTAAGTTTCAGGGAGTAGAGTGGATGTTTTCGTTGCGAAACCATATTTGCAACTTCGGTACCCCGAAATAGTGCATTCAGGCCCGAAACACAAGTTTCGCATCTTTTTACATGCTAATGGTTTGCGAATTGCTCCCAACCACTGCAAACCATCATTTTGGGTCTAATGGAGTAGAATGGATGTTTTTGTTGCAAAACCTTTTTCGCAACTTCGTTACCCCGAAATAGTGGATTCAAGCCCGAAACACAAGTTTCGCATCTTTTTACGTGCCAAAGGTTTGCGAAATGGTCCCAACCACTGCAAAACATCATTTTGGGTTTAAGGGAGTAGAATGGATGTTTTCGTTGCGAAACCTTTTTCGCAACTTCGGTACCCCGAAATAGTGCATTCAGGCCCGAAACACAAGTTTCGCATCTTTTTACATGCCAAAGTTTTGTCAAATGCTCCGAGCCACAGCCATACATCATTTTTGGTCTAATGGAGTAGAAAGGATGTTTTTGTTACGAAACCTTTTTCGCAACTTCGGTATCCCAAAATAGTGCATTCAGGCCCGAATCACAAGTTTCGCATCTTTTTATGTGCCAAAGGTGTGCGAAATGCTCGCAGCCACTGCAAAACATTATTTTGGGTTTAAGGGAGTAGAATGGATGTTTTCATTGCAAAACCATATTCGCAACTTCGGTACCCCAAAATAGTGCGTTCAAGCCTGAAACACAAGTTTCGCATCTTTTTACATGCCAAAGGTTTGTCAATTGCTCCGAGCCACTGCCATACCTCATTTATGGTCTATTGGAGTAGAATGGATGTTTTTTTTGCGAAACCTTTTTCGCAACTTCGGTACCCCGAAATAGTGCATTCAGGCCCGAAACACATGTTTCACATCTTTTTACATGCCAAAGGTTTGTCAAATGCTCTGAGCCACTGCCATACATCATTTTTGGTCTAATGGAGTAGAATGGAGGTTTTAGTTGCGAAACCATATTTGCAACTTCGGTACCCCGAAATAGTACATTCAGGAACGAAACACAAGTTTCACATCTTTTTACATGCTAATGGTTTGCGAAACGCTCCCAACCACTGCAAAACATCATTTTGGGTCTAATGGAGTATAATAGATATTTTCGTTGTGAAACCATATTCGCAACTTCGTTACCCCGAAATAGTGGATTCAGGCCCGAAACACAAGTTTCGCATCTTTTTACGTGCCAAAGGTTTGCGCAATGCTCCCAACCACTGCAAAACATCATTTTGGGTTTAAGGGAGTAGAATGGATGTTTTTGTGGCGAAACCTTTTTCGCAACTTCGGTACCCCGAAATAGTGCATTCAAGCCCGAAACACAAGTTTCGCATCTATTTACGTGCGAAAGGTTTGCGAAATGCTCCCAACCACTGCAAAACATCATTTTAAGTTTCAGGGAGTAGAGTGGATGTTTTCGTTGCGAAACCATATTTGCAACTTCGGTACCCCAAAATAGTGCATTCAGGCCCGAAATACAAGTTTCGCATCTTTTTACATGCTAATGGTTTGCGAAATGCTCCCAACCACTGCAAAACATCATTTTGGGTCTAACGGAGTACATTGGATGTTTTAGTTGCGAAACCATATTTGCAACTTCGGTACCCCAAAATAGTGCATTCAGGCCCGAAACACAAGTTTCGCATCTTTTTACATGCTAATGGTTTGCGAAATGCTCCCAACCGATGCAAAACATCGTTTTGGGTCTAACGGAGTATAATAGATATTTTCGTTGCGAAATCATATTCGCAAATTTGGAACCTAGAAATAGCGCATTCAGGCCCGAAACACAAGTTTCGCATCCATTTACGTGCGAAACGTTTGCGAAATGCTCCCAACCACTACAAAACATCATTTTGGGTTTAAGGGAGTAGAATGGATGTTTTCGTTGCGAAACCTTTTTCGCAACTTCGGTACCCCGAAATAGTGCATTCAGGCCCGAAACACAAGTTTCGCATCTTTTTACATGCCAAAGGTTTGTCAAATGCTCCGAGCCACAGCCATACATCATTTTTGGTCTAATGGAGTAGAAAGGATGTTTTTGTTACGAAACCTTTTTCACAACTTCCGTACCCCGAAATAGTGAATTCGGGCCTGAAACACAAGTTTCGCATCTTTTTACGTGCTGAAGGTTTGCGAAATGCTCCCAACCACTGCAAAACATCATTTTGGGTCTAACGGAGTAGAATGGATGTTTTAGTTGCGAAACCATATTTGCAACTTCGGTACCCCCAAAATAGTGCATTCAGGCCCGAAACACAAGTTTCGCATCTTTTTACATGCTAATGGTTTGCGAAATGCTCCCAACCGATGCAAAACATCGTTTTGGGTCTAACGGAGTATAATAGATATTTTCGTTGCGAAATCATATTCGCAACTTTGGAACCCAGAAATACCGCATTCAGGCCCGAAACACAAGTTTCGCATCCATTTACGTGCGAAAGGTTTGCGAAATGCTCCCAACCACTACAAAACATCATTTTGGGTTTAAGGGAGTAGAATGGATGTTTTCGTTGCGAAACCTTTTTCGCAACTTCGGTACCCCGAAATAGTGCATTCAGGCCCGAAACACAAGTTTCACATCTTTTTTCATGCCAAAGATTTGTCAAATGCTCCGAGCCACTGCCATACATCATTTTTGGTCTAATGGTGTAGAATGGATGTTTTTGTTGCGAAACCTTTTTCGCAACTTCGGCACCCCGAAATATTGCATTCAGGCCCGAAACACAAGTTTCGCATCTTTTTTCACGCCAAAGGTTTGTCAAATGCTCCGAGCCACTGCCATACATCATTTTTGGTCTAATGGTGTAGGATGAATGTTTTTGTTGTGAAACCTTTTTCACAACTTCGGTACCCCGAAATAGTGCATTCAGGCCCGAAACACAAGTTTCGCATCTTTTTTCATGCCAAAGGTTTGTCAAATGCTCCGAGCCACTACCATACATCATTTTTGGTTTAATGGAGTAGAATGGATGTTTTTGTTGTGAAACCTTTTTCACAACTTCGGTACCGCGAAATAGTGTATTCAGGCCCGAAACACAAGTTTCGCATCTTTTTATGTGCCAAAGGTTTGCGAAATGCTCCCAAGCACTGCCATACATAATTTTCGCTCTAATGGAGTAGATTGTATGTTTTCGTTGTGAAACCTTTTTCGCAACTTCCGTAGCCCAAAATAGTGCATTCGGGCCCGAAACACAAGTTTCGCATGTTTTTACGTGCCGAAGGTTTGCGAAATGCTACCAACCACTGCAAAACATCATTTTGGGTCTAACGGAGTAGAATGGATGTTTTAGTTGCGAAACCATATTTGCAACTTCGGTACCACGAAATAGTACATTCAGGAACAAAACACAAGTTTCACATCTTTTTACATGCTAATGGTTTGCGAAATGCTCCCAACCACTGCAAAACATCATTTTGGGTCTAACGGAGTAGAATGGAGGTTTTAGTTGCGAAACCATATTTGCAACTTCGGTACCCCGAAATAGTACATTCAGGAACAAAACACAAGTTTCACATCTTTTGACATGCTAATGGTTTGCGAAATGCTCCCAACCACTGCAAAACATCATTTTGGGTCTAATGGAGTATAATAGATGTTTTCGTTGTGAAACCATATTCGCAACTTCGTTACCCCGAAATAGTGGATTGAGGCCCGAAACACAAGTTTCGCATCTTTTTACGTGCCAAAGGTTTGCGAAATGCTCCCAACCACTGCAAAACATCATTTTGGGTTTAGGGGAGTAGAATGGATATTTTTGTTGCGAAACCTTTTTCGCAAATTCGGTACCCCGAAATAGTGCATTCAAGCCCGAAACACAAGTTTCGCATCTTTTTACATGCCAAAGGTTTGTCAAATGCCCCGAGCCACTGCCATACATCATTTTTGGTCTAATGGAGTAGAATGGTGTTTTTGTTGCGAAACCTTTTTCGCAACTTCGGTGCCCCGAAATAGTGTATTCAGGCCCGAAACACAAGTTTCGCATCTTTTTACGTGCCAATGGTTTGCGAAATGCTCCCAAGCACTGCCATACATAATTTTCGCTCTAATGGAGTAGAATGTATGTTTTCGTTGCGAAACCTTTTTCGCAACTTTCGTACCCCAAAATAGTGCATTTAGGCCCGAAACACAAGTTTCGCATCTTTTTACAAGCTAATGGTTTACGAAATGCTCCCAACCACTGCAAAACATCATTTTGGGTCTAACGGAGTATAATAGATATTTTTGTTGCGAAACCATATTCGCAACTTTGGTACCCCAAAATAGCGCATTCAGGCCCGAAACACAAGTTTCGAATCTATTTACGTGCGAAAGGTTTGCGAAATGCTCCCAACCACTGCAAAACATCATTTTAAGTTTCAGGGAGTAGAGTGGATGTTTTCGTTGCGAAACCATATTTGCAACTTCGGTACCCCGAAATAGTGCATGCAGGCCCGAAACACAAGTTTCGCATCTTTTTACATGCTAATGGTTTGCGAATTGCTCCCAACCACTGCAAACCATCATTTTGGGTCTAATGGAGTAGAATGGATGTTTTTGTTGCAAAACCTTTTTCGCAACTTCGTTACCCCGAAATAGTGGATTCAGGCCCGAAACACAAGTTTCGCATCTTTTTACGTGCCAAAGGTTTGCGAAATGCTCCCAACCACTGCAAAACATCATTTTGGGTTTAAGGGAGTAGAATGGATGTTTTCGTTGCGAAACCTTTTTCGCAACTTCGGTACCCCGAAATAGTGCATTCAGGCCCGAAACACAAGTTTCGCATCTTTTTACATGCCAAAGTTTTGTCAAATGCTCCGAGCCACAGCCATACATCATTTTTGGTCTAATGGAGTAGAAAGGATGTTTTTGTTACGAAACCTTTTTCGCAACTTCGGTATCCCAAAATAGTGCATTCAGGCCCGAAACACAAGTTTCGCATCTTTTTATGTGCCAAAGGTGTGCGAAATGCTCGCAGCCACTGCAAAACATTATTTTGGGTTTAAGGGAGTAGAATGGATGTTTTCATTGCAAAACCATATTCGCAACTTCGGTACCCCAAAATAGTGCGTTCAAGCCTGAAACACAAGTTTCGCATCTTTTTACATGCCAAAGGTTTGTCAATTGCTCCGAGCCACTGCCATACCTCATTTATGGTCAATTGGAGTAGAATGGATGTTTTTTTTGCGAAACCTTTTTCGCAACTTCGGTACCACGAAATAGTGCATTCAGGCCCAAAACACATGTTTCACATCTTTTTACATGCCAAAGGTTTGTCAAATGCTCCGAGCCACTGCCATACATCATTTTTGGTCTAATGGAGTAGAATGGAGGTTTTAGTTGCGAAACCATATTTGCAACTTCGGTACCCCGAAATAGTACATTCAGGAACGAAACACAAGTTTCACATCTTTTTACATGCTAATGGTTTGCGAAACGCTCCCAACCACTGCAAAACATCATTTTGGGTCTAATGGAGTATAATAGATATTTTCGTTGTGAAACCATATTTGCAACTTCGTTACCCCGAAATAGTGGATTCAGGCCCGAAACACAATTTTGGCATCTTTTTACGTGCCAAAGGTTTGCGAAATGCTCCCAACCACTGCAAAACATCATTTTGGGTTTAAGGGAGTAGAATGGATGTTTTTGTTGCGAAACCTTTTTCGCAACTTCGGTACCCCGAAATAGTGCATTCAAGCCCGAAACACAAGTTTCGCATCTATTTACGTGCGAAAGGTTTGCGAAATGCTCCCAACCACTGCAAAACATCATTCTAAGTTTCAGGGAGTAGAGTGGATGTTTTCGTTGCGAAACCATATTTGCAACTTCGGTACCCCAAAATAGTGCATTCAGGCCCGAAACACAAGTTTCGCATCTTTTTACATGCTAATGGTTTGCGAAATGCTCCCAACCGATGCAAAACATCGTTTTGGGTCTAACGGAGTATAATAGATATTTTCGTTGCGAAATCATATTCGCAAATTTGGAAAACAGAAATAGCGCATTCAGGCCCGAAACACAAGTTTCGCATCCATTTACGTGCGAAACGTTTGCGAAATGCTCCCAACCACTACAAAACATCATTTTGGGTTTAAGGGAGTAGAATGGATGTTTTCGTTGCGAAACCTTTTTCGCAACTTCGGTACCCCGAAATAGTGCATTCAGGCCCGAAACACAAGTTTCGCATCTTTTTACATGCCAAAGGTTTGTCAAATGCTCCGAGCCACAGCCATACATCATTTTTGGTCTAAAGGAGTAGAAAGGATGTTTTTGTTACGAAACCTTTTTCGCAACTTCCGTACCCCGAAATAGTGAATTCGGGCCTGAAACACAAGTTTCGCATATTTTTACGTGCCGAAGGTTTGCGAAATGCTCCCAACCACTGCAAAACATCATTTTGGGTCTAACGGAGTAGAATGGATGTTTTAGTTGCGAAACCATATTTGCAACTTCGGAACCCCCAAAATAGTGCATTCAGGCCCGAAACACAAGTTTCGCATCTTTTTACATGCTAATGGTTTGCGAAATGCTCCCAACCGATGCAAAACATCGTTTTGGGTCTAACGGAGTATAATAGATATTTTCGTTGCGAAATCATATTCGCAACTTTGGAACCCAGAAATAGCGCATTCAGGCCCGAAACACAAGTTTCGCATCCATTTACGTGCGAAAGGTTTGCGAAATGCTCCCAACCACTACAAAACATCATTTTGGGTTTAAGGGAGTAGAATGGATGTTTTCGTTGCGAAATCTTTTTCGCAACTTCGGTACCCCGAAATAGTGCTTTCAGGCCCGAAACACAAGTTTCGCATCTTTTTTCATGCCAAAGGTTTGTCAAATGCTCCGAGCCACTGCCATACATCATTTTTTGTCTAATGGTGTAGAATGGATGTTTTTGTTGCGAAACCTTTTTCGCAACTTCGGTACCCCGAAATATTGCATTCAGGCCCGAAACACAAGTTTCGCATCTTTTTTCATGCCAAAGGTTTGTCAAATGCTCCGAGCCACTGCCATACGTCATTTTTGGTCTAATGGTGTAGAATGAATGTTTTTGTTGTGAAACCTTTTTCACAACTTCGGTACCCCGAAATAGTGCATTCAGGCCCGAAACACAAGTTTCGCATCTTTTTTCATGCCAAAGGTTTGTCAAATGCTCCGAGCCACTGCCATACATCATTTTTGGTTTAATGGAGTAGAATGGATGTTTTTCTTGTGAAACCTTTTTCACAAATTCGGTACCGCGAAATAGTGCATTCAGGCCCGAAACACAAGTTTCGCATCTTTTTACGTGCCAAAGGTTTGCGAAATGCTCCCAAGCACTGCCGTACATAATTTTCGCTCTAATGGAGTAGATTGTATGTTTTCGTTGCGATACCTTTTTCGCAACTTCCGTACCCCGAAACAGTGAATTCGGGCCTGAAACACAAGTTTCGCATCTTTTTACGTGCCGAAGGTTTGCGAAATGCTCCCAACCACTGCAAAACATCATTTTGGGTTTAAGGGAGTAGAATGGATGTTTTAGTTGCGAAACCATATTCGCAACTTCGGTACCCCGAAATAGTGCATTCAGGCCCGAAAGACAAGTTTCGCATCTTTTTTCATGCCAAAGGTTTGTCAAATGCTCCGAGACACTGCCATACATCATTTTTGGTCTAATGGAGTAGAATGGATGTTTTTGTTGTGAAACCTTTTTTGCAACTTCGGTACCCCGAAATAGTGCATTCAGGCCCGAAACGCAAGCTTCGCATCTTTTTTCATGCCAAAGGTTTGTCAAATGCTCCGAGCCACTGCCATACATCATTTTTGGTCTTATGGAGTAGAATGGATGTTTTTGTTTTGAAACCTTTTTCACAACTTTGGTACCCCGAAATAGTGCATTCAGGCCCGAAACACAAGTTTCGCATCTTTTTACGTGCCAAAGGTTTGCGAAATGCTCCCAAGCACTGCCATACATAATTTTCGCTCTAATGGAGTAGATTGTATGTTTTCGTTGCGAAACCTTTTTCGCAACTTCCGTACCCCGAAATAGTGCATTCGGGCCCGAAACACAAGTTTCGGATCTTTTTACGTGCCGACGGTTTGCGAAATGCTCCCAACCACTGCAAAACATCATTTTGGGTCTAACGGAGTAGAATGGATGTTTTAGTTGCGAAACCATATTCGCAACTTCGGTACCCCGAAATAGCGCATTCAGGCCCGAAACACAAGTTTCGCATCTTTTTTCATGCCAAAGGTTTGTCAAATGCTCCGAGCCACTGCCATACATCATTTTTGGTCTAAAGGAGTAGAAAGGATGTTTTTGTTACGAAACCTTTTTCGCAACTTCCGTACCCCGAAATAGTGAATTCGGGCCTGAAACACAAGTTTCGCATATTTTTACGTGCCGAAGGTTTGCGAAATGCTCCCAACCACTGCAAAACATCATTTTGGGTCTAACGGAGTAGAATGGATGTTTTAGTTGCGAAACCATATTTGCAACTTCGGAACCCCCAAAATAGTGCATTCAGGCCCGAAACACAAGTTTCGCATCTTTTTACATGCTAATGGTTTGCGAAATGCTCCCAACCGATGCAAAACATCGTTTTGGGTCTAACGGAGTATAATAGATATTTTCGTTGCGAAATCATATTCGCAACTTTGGAACCCAGAAATAGCGCATTCAGGCCCGAAACACAAGTTTCGCATCCATTTACGTGCGAAAGGTTTGCGAAATGCTCCCAACCACTACAAAACATCATTTTGGGTTTAAGGGAGTAGAATGGATGTTTTCGTTGCGAAATCTTTTTCGCAACTTCGGTACCCCGAAATAGTGCTTTCAGGCCCGAAACACAAGTTTCGCATCTTTTTTCATGCCAAAGGTTTGTCAAATGCTCCGAGCCACTGCCATACATCATTTTTGGTCTAATGGTGTAGAATGGATGTTTTTGTTGCGAAACCTTTTTCGCAACTTCGGTACCCCAAAATATTGCATTCAGGCCCGAAACACAAGTTTCGCATCTTTTTTCATGCCAAAGGTTTGTCAAATGCTCCGAGCCACTGCCATACGTCATTTTTGGTCTAATGGTGTAGAATGAATGTTTTTGTTATGAAACCTTTTTCACAACTTCGGTACCCCGAAATAGTGCATTCAGGCCCGAAACACAAGTTTCGCATCTTTTTTCATGCCAAAGGTTTGTCAAATGCTCCGAGCCACTGCCATACATCATTTTTGGTTTAATGGAGTAGAATGGATGTTTTTCTTGTGAAACCTTTTTCACAACTTCGGTACCGCGAAATAGTGCATTCAGGCCCGAAACACAAGTTTCGCATCTTTATACGTGCCAAAGGTTTGCGAAATGCTCCCAAGCACTGCCGTACATAATTTTCGCTCTAATGGAGTAGATTGTATGTTTTCGTTGCGATACCTTTTTCGCAACTTCCGTACCCCGAAACAGTGAATTCGGGCCTGAAACACAAGTTTCGCATCTTTTTACGTGCCGAAGGTTTGCGAAATGCTCCCAACCACTGCAAAACATCATTTTGGGTTTAAGGGAGTAGAATGGATGTTTTAGTTGCGAAACCATATTCGCAACTTCGGTACCCCGAAATAGTGCATTCAGGCCCGAAACACAAGTTTCGCATCTTTTTTCATGCCAAAGGTTTGTCAAATGCTCCGAGCCACTGCCATACATCATTTTTGGTCTTATGGAGTAGAATGGATGTTTTTGTTTTGAAACCTTTTTCACAACTTTGGTACCCCGAAATAGTGCATTCAGGCCCGAAACACAAGTTTCGCATCTTTTTACGTGCCAAAGGTTTGCGAAATGCTCCCAAGCACTGCCATACATAATTTTCGCTCTAATGGAGTAGATTGTATGTTTTCGTTGCGAAACCTTTTTCGCAACTTCCGTACCCCGAAATAGTGCATTCGGGCCCGAAACACAAGTTTCAGATCTTTTTACGTGCCGAAGGTTTGCGAAATGCTCCCAACCACTGCAAAACATCATTTTGGGTCTAACGGAGTAGAATGGATGTTTTAGTTGCGAAACCATATTCGCAACTTCGGTACCCCGAAATAGCGCATTCAGGCCCGAAACACAAGTTTCGCATCTTTTTTCATGCCAAAGGTTTGTCAAATGCTCCGAGCCACTGCCATACATCATTTTTGGTCTAAAGGAGTAGAAAGGATGTTTTTGTTACGAAACCTTTTTCGCAACTTCCGTACCCCGAAATAGTGAATTCGGGCCTGAAACACAAGTTTCGCATATTTTTACGTGCCGAAGGTTTGCGAAATGCTCCCAACCACTGCAAAACATCATTTTGGGTCTAACGGAGTAGAATGGATGTTTTAGTTGCGAAACCATATTTGCAACTTCGGAACCCCCAAAATAGTGCATTCAGGCCCGAAACACAAGTTTCGCATCTTTTTACATGCTAATGGTTTGCGAAATGCTCCCAACCGATGCAAAACATCGTTTTGGGTCTAACGGAGTATAATAGATATTTTCGTTGCGAAATCATATTCGCAACTTTGGAACCCAGAAATAGCGCATTCAGGCCCGAAACACAAGTTTCGCATCCATTTACGTGCGAAAGGTTTGCGAAATGCTCCCAACCACTACAAAACATCATTTTGGGTTTAAGGGAGTAGAATGGATGTTTTCGTTGCGAAACCTTTTTCGCAACTTCGGTACCCCGAAATAGTGCTTTCAGGCCCGAAACACAAGTTTCGCATCTTTTTTCATGCCAAAGGTTTGTCAAATGCTCCGAGCCACTGCCATACATCATTTTTGGTCTAATGGTGTAGAATGGATGTTTTTGTTGCGAAACCTTTTTCGCAACTTCGGTACCCCGAAATATTGCATTCAGGCCCGAAACACAAGTTTCGCATCTTTTTGCATGCCAAAGGTTTGTCAAATGCTCCGAGCCACTGCCATACGTCATTTTTGGTCTAATGGTGTAGAATGAATGTTTTTGTTGTGAAACCTTTTTCACAACTTCGGTACCCCGAAATAGTGCATTCAGGCCCGAAACACAAGTTTCGCATCTTTTTTCATGCCAAAGGTTTGTCAAATGCTCCGAGCCACTGCCATACATCATTTTTGGTTTAATGGAGTAGAATGGATGTTTTTCTTGTGAAACCTTTTTCACAACTTCGGTACCGCGAAATAGTGCATTCAGGCCCGAAACACAAGTTTCGCATCTTTTTACGTGCCAAAGGTTTGCGAAATGCTCCCAAGCACTGCCGTACATAATTTTCGCTCTAATGGAGTAGATTGTATGTTTTCGTTGCGATACCTTTTTCGCAACTTCCGTACCCCGAAACAGTGAATTCGGGCCTGAAACACAAGTTTCGCATCTTTTTACGTGCCGAAGGTTTGCGAAATGCTCCCAACCACTGCAAAACATCATTTTGGGTTTAAGGGAGTAGAATGGATGTTTTAGTTGCGAAACCATATTCGCAACTTCGGTACCCCGAAATAGTGCATTCAGGCCCGAAACACAAGTTTCGCATCTTTTTTCATGCCAAAGGTTTGTCAAATGCTCCGAGCCACTGCCATACATCATTTTTGGTCTTATGGAGTAGAATGGATGTTTTTGTTTTGAAACCTTTTTCACAACTTTGGTACCCCGAAATAGTGCATTCAGGCCCGAAACACAAGTTTCGCATCTTTTTACGTGCCAAAGGTTTGCGAAATGCTCCCAAGCACTGCCATACATAATTTTCGCTCTAATGGAGTAGATTGTATGTTTTCGTTGCGAAACCTTTTTCGCAACTTCCGTACCTCGAAATAGTGCATTCGGGCCCGAAACACAAGTTTCGGATCTTTTTACGTGCCGAAGGTTTGCGAAATGCTCCCAACCACTGCAAAACATCATTTTGGGTCTAACGGAGTAGAATGGATGTTTTAGTTGCGAAACCATATTCGCAACTTCGGTAACCCGAAATAGCGCATTCAGGCCCGAAACACAAGTTTCGCATCTTTTTTCATGCCAAAGGTTTGTCAAATGCTCCGAGCCACTGCCATACATCATTTTTGGTCTAATGGAGTAGAATGGATGTTTTTGTTACGAAACCTTTTTCGCAACTTCCGTACCCCGAAATAGTGAATTCGGGCCTGAAACACAAGTTTCGCATCTTTTTACGTGCCGAAGGTTTGCGAAATGCTCCCAACCACTGCAAAACATCATTTTGGGTGTAACGAAGTAGAATGGATGTTTTAGTTGCGAAACCATATTTGCAACTTCGGTACCCCATAATAGTGCATTCAGGCCCGAAACACAAGTTTCGCATCTTTTTACGTGCCAAAGGTTTGCGAAATGCTCCCAAGCACTGCCATACATAATTTTCGCTCTAATAGAGTAGAATGTATGATTTCGTTGCGAAACCTTTTTCGCAACTTCCGTGCCCCGAAATAGTGAATTCGGGCCTGAAACACAAGTTTCGCATCTTTTTACGTGCCGAAGGTTTGCGAAATGCTCCCAACCACTGCAAAACATCATTTTGGGTTTAAGGGAGTAGAATGGATGTTTTAGTTACGAAACCATATTCGCAACTTCGGTACCCGAAATAGTGCATTCAGGCCCGAAACACAAGTTTCGCATCTTTTTTCGTGCCAAAGGTTTGTCAAATGCTCCGAGACACTGCCATACATCATTTTTGGTCTAATGGAGTAGAATGGATGTTTTTGTTGCGAAACCTTTTTCGCAACTTCGGTACCCCGAAATAGAGCATTCAGGCCCGAAACGCAAGCTTCGCATCTTTTTTCATGCCAAAGGTTTGTCAAATGCTCCGAGCCACTGCCATACATCATTTTTGGTCTAATGGAGTAGAATGGATGTTTTTGTTTTGAAACCTTTTTCACAACTTTGGTACCCCGAAATAGTGCATTCAGGCCCGAAACACAAGTTTCGCATCTTCTTACGTGCCAAAGGTTTGCGAAATGCTCCCAAGCACTGCCATACATAATTTTCGCTCTAATGGAGTAGATTGTATGTTTTCGTTGCGAAACCTTTTTCGCAACTTCCGTACCCCGAAATAGTGCATTCGGGCCCGAAACACAAGTTTCGGATCTTTTTACGTGCCGAAGGTTTGCGAAATGCTCCCAACCACTGCAAAACATCATTTTGGGTCTAACTGAGTAGAATGGATGTTTTAGTTGCGAAACCATATTCGCAACTTCGGTACCCCGAAATAGCGCATTCAGGCACGAAACACATGTTTCGCATCTTTTTTCATGCCAAAGGTTTGTCAAATGCTCCGAGCCACTGCCATACATCATTTTTGGTCTAATGGAGTAGAATGGATGTTTTTGTTGTGAAACCTTTTTCACAACTTCGGTACCCCGAAATAGTGCATTCAGGCCCAAAACACAAGTTTCGCATCTTCTTACGTGCCAAAGGTTTGCGAAATGCTCCCAAGCACTGCCATACATAATTTTTGCTCTAATGGAGTAGAATGTATGTTTTCGTTGCGAAACCTTTTTCGCAACTTCCGTACCCCGAAATAGTGAATTCGGGCCTCAAACACAAGTTTCGCGTCTTTTTACGTGACGAAGGTTTGCGAAATGCTCCCAATCATTGCAAAACATCATTTTGTGTCTGAGGGAGTAGAATGGATGTTTTAGTTGCGAAACCATATTTGCAACTTCGGTACCCCAAAATAGTGCATTCAGGCCCAAAACATAAGTTTCGCATCTTTTTACATGCTAATGGTTTGCGAAATGCTCCCAATCGATGCAAAACATCGCATTGGGTCTAACGGAGTATAATAGATATTTTCGTTGTGAAACCATATTCGCAACTTTGGTACCCCGAAATAGCGCATTCAGGCCCGAAACACAAGTTTCGCATCCATTTACGTGCGAAAGGTTTGCGAAATGCTCCCAACCACTGCAAAACATCATATTGGGTTTAAGGGAGTAGAATGGATGTTTTCGTTGCGAAACCTTTTTCGCAACTTCGGTACCCCGAAATAGTGCATTCAGGCCTGAAACACAAGTTTCGCATCTTTTTACATGCCAAAGGTTTGTCAAATGCTCCGAGACGCTATCATACATCATTTTTGGTCTAATGGAGTAGAATGGATGTTTTTGTTGCGAAACCTTTTTCGCAACATCGGTACCCCGAAATAGTGCATTCAGGCCCGAAACGCAAGCTTCGCATCTTTTTTCATGCCAAAGGTTTGTCAAATGCTCCGAGCCACTGCCATACATCATTTTTGGTCTAATGGAGTAGAATGGATGTTTTTGTTGTGAAACCTTTTTCACAACTTTGGTACCCTGAAATAGTGCATTCAGGCCCGAAACACAAGTTTCGCATCTTTTTACGTGCCAAAGGTTTGCGAAATGCTCCCAAGCACTGCCATACATAATTTTCACTCTAATGGAGTAGATTGTATGTTTTCGTTGCGAAACCTTTTTCGCAACTTCCGTACCCCGAAATAGTGCATTCGGGCCCGAAACACAAGTTTCGGATCTTTTTATGTGCCGAAGGTTTGCGAAATGCTCCCAACCACTACAAAACATAATTTTGGGTCTAACGGAGTAGAATGGATGTTTTAGTTGCGAAACCATATTCGCAACTTCGGTACCCCGAAATAGCGCATTCAGGCCCGAAACACAAGTTTCGCATCTTTTTTCATGCCAAAGGTTTGTCAAATGCTCCGAGCCACTGCCATACATCATTTTTGGTCTAATGGAGTAGAATGGATGTTTTTGTTGTGAAACCTTTTTCACAACTTCGGTACCCCGAAATAGTGCATTCAGGCCCGAAACACAAGTTTCGCATCTTCTTACGTGCCAAAGGTTTGCGAAATGCTCCCAAGCACTGCCATACATAATTTTCGCTCTAATGGAGTAGAATGTATGTTTTCGTTGCGAAACCTTTTTCGCAAATTCCGTACCCCGAAATAGTGCATTCGGGCCCGAAACACAAGTTTCACATCTTTTTACGTGCCGAAGGTTCGCGAAATGCTCCCTACCACTGCAAAACATCATTTTGGGTTTAACGAAGTAGAATGGATGTTTTAGTTGCGAAACCATATTTGCAACTTCGGTACCCCATAATAGTGCATTCAGGCCCGAAACACAAGTTTCGCATCTTTTTACGTGCCAAAGGTTTGCGAAATGCTCCCAAGCACTGCCATACATAATTTTTGCTCTAATAGAGTAGAATGTATGTTTTCATTGCGAAACCTTTTTCGCAACTTCCGTAACCCGAAATAGTGAATTCGGGCCTGAAACACAAGTTTCGCATCTTTTTACGTGTCGAAGGTTTGCGAAATGCTCCCAACCACTGCAAAACATCATTTTGGGTTTAAGGGAGTAGAATGGATGTTTTAGTTGCGAAACCATATTCGCAACTTCGGTACCCCGAAATAGTGCATTCAGGCCCGAAACACAAGTTTCGCATCTTTTTTCATGCCAAAGTAGAATGTTTTTGTTGCGAAACCTTTTTCGCAACTTCGGTACCCCGAAATAGTGCATTCAGGCCCGAAACGCAAGCTTCGCATCTTTTTTCATGCCAAAGGTTTGTCAAATGCTCCGAGCCACTGCCATACATCATTTTTGGTCTAATGGAGTAGAATGGATGTTTTTGTTGTGAAACCTTTTTCACAACTTTGGTACCCCGAAATAGTGCATTCAGGCCCGAAACACAAGTTTCGCATCTTTTTACGTGCCAAAGGTTTGGGAAATGCTCCCAAGGACTGCCATGCATAATTTTCGCTCTAATGGAGTAGATTGTATGTTTTCGTTGCGAAACCTTTTTCGCAACTTCCGTACCCCGAAATAGTGCATTCGGGCCCGAAACACAAGTTTCGGATCTTTTTACGTGCCGAAGGTTTACGAAATGCTCCCAACCACTGCAAAACATCATTTTGGGTCTAACGGAGTAGAATGGATGTTTTAGTTGCGAAACCATATTCGCAACTTCGGTACCCCAAAATAGTGCATTCAGGCCCGAAACATAAGTTTCACATCTTTTTTCATGCCAAAGGTTTGTCAAATGCTCCGAGCCACTGCCATACATCATTTTTGGTCTAATGGAGTAGAATGGATGTTTTTGTTGTGAAACCTTTTTCACAACTTCGGTACCCCGAAATAGTGCATTCAGGCCCGAAACACAAGTTTCGCATCTTCTTACGTGCCAAAGGTTTGCGAAATGGTCCCAAGCACTGCCATACATAATTTTCGCTCTAATGGAGTAGAATGTATGTTTTCGTTGCGAAACCTTTTTCGCAACTTCCGTACCCCGAAATAGTGAATTCGGGCCTGAAACACAAGTTTCGCATCTTTTTACGTGCCGAAGGTTTGCGAAATGCTCCCAACCATTGCAAAACATCATTTTGGGTCTGAGGGAGTAGAATGGATGTATTAGTTGCGAAACCATATTTGCAACTTCGGTACCCCAAAATAGTGCATTCAGGCCCGAAACATAAGTTTCGCATCTTTTTACATGCTAATGGTTTGCGAAATGCTCCCAACCGATGCAAAACATCGTTTTGGGTCTAACGGAGTATAATAGATATTTTCGTTGCGAAACCATATTCGCAACTTTGGTACCCCGAAATAGCGCATTCAGGCCCAAAACACAAGTTTCACATCCATTTACGTGCGAAAGGTTTGCGAAATGCTCCCAACCACTGCAAAACATCATTTTGGGTTTAAGGGAGTAGAATGGATGTTTTCGTTGCGAAACCTTTTTCGCAACTTCGGTACCCCGAAATAGTGCATTCAGGCCTGAAACACAAGTTTCGCATCTTTTTACATACATCATTTTTGGTCTAATGGAGTAGAATGGATGTTTTTGTTGCGAAACCTTTTTCGCAACTTCGGTACCCCGAAATAGTGCATTCAGGCCCGAAACGCAAGCTTCGCATCTTTTTTCACGCCAAAGGTTTGTCAAATGCTCCGAGCCATTGCCATACATCATTTTTGGTCTAATGGAGTAGAATGGATGTTTTCGTTGCGAAACCTTTTTCGCAACTTCCGTACCACGAAATAGTGCATTCGGGCCCGAAACACAAGTTTCGGATCTTTTTACGTGCCAAAGGTTTACGAAATGCTCCCAACCACTGCAAAACATCATTTTGGGTCTAATGGAGTAGAATGGATGTTTTAGTTGCGAAACCATATTCGCAACTTCGGTACCCCGAAATAGTGCATTCAGGCCCGAAAGACAAGTTTCGCATCTTTTTTCATGCCAAAGGTTTGTCAAATGCTCCGAGCCACCGCCATACATCATTTTTGGTCTAATGGAGTAGAATGGATGTTTTTGTTGTGAAACCTTTTTCGCAACTTCGGTACCCCGAAATAGTGCATTCAGGCCCGAAACACAAGTTTCGCATCTTCTTACGTGCCAAAGGTTTGTGAAATGCTCCCAAGCACTGCCATACATAATTTTCGCTCTAATGGAGTAGAATGTATGTTTTCGTTGCGAAACCTTTTTCGCAACTTCCGTACCCCGAAATAGTGAATTTGGGCCTGAAACACAAGTTTCGCATCTGCGAAATGCTCCCAACCATTGCAAAACATCATTTTGGGTCTAAGGGAGTAGAATGGATGTTTTAGTTGCGAAACCATATTTGCAACTTCGGTACCCCAAAATAGTGCATTCAGGCCCGAAACACAAGTTTCGCATCTTTTTACATGCTAATGGTTTGCGAAATGCTCCCAACCGATGCAAAACATCGTTTTGGGTCTAACGGAGTATAATAGATATTTTCGTTGCGAAACCAAATTCGCAACTTTGGTACCCCGAAATAGCGCATTCAGGCCCGAAACACAAGTTTCGGATCCATTTACGTGCGAAAGGTTTGCGAAATGCTCCCAACCACTGCAAAACATCATTTTGGGTTTAAGGGAGTAGAATGGATGTTTTCGTTGCGAAACCTTTTTCGCAACTTCGGTACCCCGAAATAGTGCATTCAGGCCTGAAACACAAGTTTCGCATCTTTTTACATGCCAAAGGTTTGTCAAATGCTCCGAGACGCTATCATACATCATTTTGGGTCTAATGGAGTAGAATGGATGTTTTAGTTGCGAAACCATATTCGCAACTTCGGTACCCCGAAATAGTGCATTCAGGCCCGAAAGACAAGTTTCGCATCTTTTTTCATGCCAAAGGTTTGTCAAATGCTCCGAGCCACCGCCATACATCATTTTTGGTCTAATGGAGTAGAATGGATGTTTTTGTTGTGAAACCTTTTTCGCAACTTCGGTACCCCGAAATAGTGCATTCAGGCCCGAAACACAAGTTTCGCATCTTCTTACGTGCCAAAGGTTTGTGAAATGCTCCCAAGCACTGCCATACATAATTTTCGCTCTAATGGAGTAGAATGTATGTTTTCGTTGCGAAACCTTTTTCGCAACTTCCGTACCCCGAAATAGTGAATTTGGGCCTGAAACACAAGTTTCGCATCTGCGAAATGCTCCCAACCATTGCAAAACATCATTTTGGGTCTAAGGGAGTAGAATGGATGTTTTAGTTGCGAAACCATATTTGCAACTTCGGTACCCCAAAATAGTGCATTCAGGCCCGAAACACAAGTTTCGCATCTTTTTACATGCTAATGGTTTGCGAAATGCTCCCAACCGATGCAAAACATCGTTTTGGGTCTAACGGAGTATAATAGATATTTTCGTTGCGAAACCAAATTCGCAACTTTGGTACCCCGAAATAGCGCATTCAGGCCCGAAACACAAGTTTCAGATCCATTTACGTGCGAAAGGTTTGCGAAATGCTCCCAACCACTGCAAAACATCATTTTGGGTTTAAGGGAGTAGAATGGATGTTTTCGTTGCGAAACCTTTTTCGCAACTTCGGTACCCCGAAATAGTGCATTCTGGTCTGAAACACAAGTTTCGCATCTTTTTACATGCCAAAGGTTTATCAAATGCTCCGAGCCACTGCCATACATCATTTTTGGTCTAATGGAGTAGAATGGATGTTCTTGTTGCGAAACCTTTTTCGCAACTTCGGTACCCCGAAATAGTGCATTCAGGCCCGAAACACAAGTTTCGCATCTTTTTATGTGCCAAAGGTGTGCGAAATGCTCCCAAGCACTACAAAACATCATTTTGGGTTTAAGGGAGTATAATGGATGTTCTCATTGCGAAACCATATTCGCAACTTTGGTACCCCGAAATAGCGCATTCAGGCCCGAAACACAAGTTTCGCATCCATTTACGTGCGAAAGGTTTGCGAAATGCTCCCAACCACTGCAAAACATCATTTTGGGTTTAAGGGAGTAGAATGGATGTTTTCGTTGCGAAACCTTTTTCGCAACTTCGGTACCCTGAAATAGTGCATTCAGGCCTGAAACACAAGTTTCGCATCTTTTTACATGCCAAAGGTTTGTCAAATGCTCCGAGCCACTACCATACATCATTTTTGGTCTAATCGAGTAGAAAGGATGTTTTTGTTGCGAAACCTTTTTCGCAACTTCGGTACCCCGAAATAGTGAATTCAGGCCCGAAACGCAAGTTTCGCATCTTTTTTCATGCCAAAGGTTTGTCAAATGCTCCGAGCCACTGCCATAAATCATTTTTGGTCTAAAGGAGTAGAATGGATGTTTTTGTTGTGAAACCTTTTTCACAACTTTGGTACCCCGAAATAGTGCATTCAGGCCCGAAACACAAGTTTTGCATCTTTTTACGTGCCAAAGGTTTGTGAAATGCTCCCAAGCACTGCCATACATAATGCTCGCTCTAATGGAGTAGATTGTAAGTTTTCGTTGCGAAACCTTTTTCGCTACTTCCGTACCCTGATAAAGTGCATTCGGGCCCGAAACACAAGTTTCAGATCTTTTTACGTGCCGAAGGTTTGCGAAATGCTCCCAACCACTGCAAAACATCTTTTTGGGTCTAACGGAGTAGAATGGATGTTTTAGTTGCGAAACCATATTCGCAACTTCGGTACCCCGAAATAGTGCATTCAGGCCCGAAACACAAGTTTCGCATCTTTTTTCATGCCAAAGGTTTGTCAAATGCTCCGAGCCACTGCCATACATCATTTTTGGTCTAATGGAGTAGAATGGATGTTTTTGTTGTGAAACCTTTTTCACAACTTCGGTACCCCGAAATAGTGCATTCAGGCCCGAAACACAAGTTTCGCATCTTCTTACGTGCCAAAGGTTTGCGAAATTCTCCCAAGCACTACCATACATAATTTTCGCTCTAATGGAGTAGAATGTATGTTTTCGTTGTGAAACCTTTTTCGCAACTTCCGTACCCCGAAATAGTGAATTCGGGCCTGAAACACAAGTTTCGCATCTTTTTACGTGCCGAAGGTTTGCGAAATGCTCCCAACCATTGCAAGATATCATTTTGGGTCTAAGGGAGTAGAATGGATGTTTTAGTTGCGAAACCATATTTGCAACTTCGGTACCCCAAAATAGTGCATTCAGGCCCGAAACACAAGTTTCGCATCTTTTTACATGCTAATGGTTTGCGAAATGCTCCCAACCGATGCAAAATATCGTTTTGGGTCTAACGGAGTATAATAGATATTTTCGTTGCGAAACCAAATTCGCAACTTTGGTACCCCGAAATAGCGCATTCAGGCCCGAAACACAAGTTTAGCATCCATTTACGTGCAAAAGGTTTGCAAAATTCTCCGAACCACTGCAAAACATCATTTTGGGTTTAAGGGAGTAGAATGGATGTTTTCGTTGCGAAACCTTTTTCGCAACTTCGGTACCCCGAAATAGTGCATTCAGGCCTGAAACACAAGTTTCGCATCTTTTTACATGCCAAAGGTTTGTCAAATGCTCCGAGCCACTACCATACATCATTTTTGGTCTAATCGAGTAGAATGGATGTTTTTGTTGCGAAACCTTTTTCGCAACTTCGGTACCCCGAAATAGTGCATTCAGGCCCGAAACGCAAGTTTCGCATCTTTTTTCATGCCAAAGGTTTGTCAAATGCTCTGAGCCACTGCCATACATCATTTTTGGTCTAAAGGAGTAGAATGGATGTTTTTGTTGTGAAACCTTTTTCACAACTTTGGTACCCCGAAATAGTGCATTCAGGCCCGAAACACAAGTTTCGCATCTTTTTACGTGCCAAAGGTTTGCGAAATGCTCCCAAGCACTGCCATACATAATTTTCGCTCTAATGGAGTAGATTGTATGTTTTCGTTGCGAAACCTTTTTCGCAACTTCCGTACCCCGAAATAGTGCATTCGGGCCTGAAACACAAGTTTCGGATCTTTTTACATGCCGAAGGTTTGCGAAATGCTCCCAACCACTGCAAAACATCATTTTGGGTCTAACGGAGTAGAATGGATGTTTTAGTTGCGAAACCATATTCGCAACTTCGGTACCCCGAAATAGTGCATTCAGGCCCGAAACACAAGTTTCGCATCTTTTTTCATGCCAAAGGTTTGTCAAATGCTCCGAGCCACTGCCATACATCATTTTTGGTCTAATGGAGTAGAATGGATGTTTTTGTTGTGAAATCTTTTTCACAACTTCGGTACCCCGAAATAGTGCATTCAGGCCCGAAACACAAGTTTCGCATCTTCTTACGTGCCAAAGGTTTGCGAAATGCTCCCAAGCACTACCATACATAATTTTCGCTCTAATGGAGTAGAATGTATGTTTTCGTTGTGAAACCTTTTTCGCAACTTCCGTACCCCGAAATAGTGAATTCGGGCCTGAAACACAAGTTTCGCATCTTTTTACGTGCCGAAGGTTTGCGAAATGCTCCCAACCATTGCAAGACATCATTTTGGGTCTAAGGGAGTAGAAAGGATGTTTTAGTTGCGAAACCATATTTGCAACTTCGGTACCCCAAAATAGTGCATTCAGGCCCGAAACACAAGTTTCGCATCTTTTTACATGCTAATGGTTTGCGAAATGCTCCCAACCGATGCAAAATATCGTTTTGGGTCTAACGGAGTATAATAGATATTTTCGTTGCGAAACCAAATTCGCAACTTTGGTACCCCGAAATAGCGCATTCAGGCCCGAAACACAAGTTTCGCATCCATTTACGTGCAAAAGGTTTGCAAAATTCTCCGAACCACTGCAAAACATCATTTTGGGTTTAAGGGAGTAGAATGGATGTTTTCGTTGCGAAACCTTTTTCGCAACTACGGTACCCCGAAATAGTGCATTCAGGCCTGAAACACAAGTTTCGCATCTTTTTACATGCCAAAGGTTTGTCAAATGCTCCGAGCCACTACCATACATCATTTTTGGTCTAATGGAGTAGAATGGTTGTTTTTGTTGCGAAACCTTTTTCGCAACTTCGGTACCCCAAAATAGTGCATTCAGGCCCGAAACGCAAGTTTCGCATCTTTTTTCATGCCAAAGGTTTGTCAAATGCTCCGAGCCACTGCCATACATCATTTTTGGTCTAAAGGAGTAGAATGGATGTTTTTGTTGTGAAACCTTTTTCACAACATTGGTACCCCGAAATAGTGCATTCAGGCCCGAAACACAAGTTTCGCATCTTTTTACGTGCCAAAGGGTTGCGAAATGCTCGCAAGCACTGCCATACAGAATTTTCGCTCTAATGGAGTAGATTGTATGTTTTCGTTGCGAAACCTTTTTCGCAACTTCCGTACCCCGAAATAGTGCATTCGTGCCCGAAACACAAGTTTCGGATCTTTTTACGTGCCGAAGGTTTGCGAAATGCTCCCAACCACTGCAAAACATCATTTTGGGTCTAACGGAGTAGAATGGATGTTTTAGTTGCGAAACCATATTCGCAACTTCGTTACCTCGAAATAGTGCATTCAGGCCCGAAACATAAGTTTCGCATCTTTTTTCATGCCAAAGGTTTGTCAAATGCTCCGAGCCACTACCATACATCATTTTTGGTCTAACGGAGTAGAATGGATGTTTTAGTTGCGAAACCTTTTTCACAACTTCGGTACCCCGAAATAGTGCATTCAGGCCCAAAACACAAGTTTCGCATCTTCTTACGTGCAAAAGGTTTGCGAAATGCTCCCAAGCACCGCCATACATAATTTTCGCTCTAATGGAGTAGAATGTATGTTTTCGTTGCGAAACCTTTTTCGCAACTTCCGTACCCCGAAATAGTGAATTCGGGACTGAAACACAAGTTTCGCATCTTTTTACGTGCCGAAGGTTTGCAAAATGCTCCCAACCATTGCAAAACATCATTTTGGGTCTAAGGGAGTAGAATGGATGTTTTAGTTGCGAAACCATATTTGCAACTTCGGTACCCGAAAATAGTGCATTCAGGCCCGAAACACAAACTTCGCATCTTTTTACATGCTAATGGTTTGCGAAATGCTCCCAACCGATGCAAAACATCGTTTTGGGTCTAACGGAGTATAATAGATATTTTCGTTGCGAAACCAAATTCGCAACTTTGGTACCCCGAAATAGCGCATTCAGGCCCGAAACACAAGTTTCGCATCCATTTACGTGCGAAAGGTTTGCGAAATGCTCCCAACCACTGCAAAACATCATTTTGGGTTTAAGGGAGTAGAATGGATGTTTTCGTTGCGAAACCTTTTTCGCAACTTCGGTACCCCGAAATAGTGCATTCAGGCCTGAAACACAAGTTTTGCATCTTTTTACATGCCAAAGGTTTGTCACATGCTCCGAGCCACTACCATACATCATTTTTGGTCTAATGGAGTAGAATGGATGTTTTTGTTGCGAAACCTTTTTCGCAACTTCGGTACCCCGAAATAGTGCATTCAGGCCCGAAACGCAAGCTTCGCATCTGTCAAATGCTCCGAGCCACTGCCATACATCATTTTTGGTCTAATGGAGTAGAATGTATGTTTTTGTTGTGAAACCTTTTTCACAACTTTGGTACCCCGAAATAGTGCATTCAGGCCCGAAACACAAGTTTCGCATCTTTTTACGTGCCAAAGGTTTGTCAAATGCTCCGAGCCACTGCCATACATCATTTTTGGTCTAATGAAGTAGAATGGATGTTCTTGTTGCGAAACCTTTTTCGCAACTTCGGTACCCCGAAATAGTGCATTCAGGCACGAAACACAAGTTTCGCATCTTTTTATGTGCCAAAGGTGTGCGAAATGCTCCCAACCACTGCAAAACATCATTTTGGGTTTAAGGGAGTATAATGGTTGTTCTCATTGTGAAACCATATTCGCAACTTCGGTACCCCGAAATGGTGCATTCAGGCCCGAAACACAAGTTTCACATCTTTTTTCATGCCAAAGGTTTGTCAAATGCTCCGAGCCACTGCCATACATCATTTTTGGTCTAATGGAGTAGAATGGATGTTTTTGTTGTGAAACCTTTTTCGCAAGTTCGGTACCCCGAAATAGTGCATTCAGGCCCGAAACACAAGTTTCGCATCTTTTTACGTGCTGAAGGTTTGCGAAATGCTCCAAACCACTGCAAAACATCATTTTTGGTCTAACGGAGTAGAATGGATGTTTTAGTTGCGAAACCATATTTGTAACTTCGGTTCCCCAAAATAGTGCATTCAGGCCCGAAACACAAGTTTCGCATCTTTTTACATGCTAATGGTTTGCGAAATGCTCCCAACCGCTGCAAAACATCATTTTGGGTCTAACGGAGTATAATAGATATTTTCGTTGCGAAACCATATTCGCAACTTTGGTACCCCGAAATAGTGCATTCAGGCCCGAAACACAAATTTCGCATCTTTTTACGTGCCAAAGGTTTGTCAAATGCTCCGAGCCACTGCCATACATCATTTTTGGTCTAATGAAGTAGAATGGATGTTCTAGTTGCGAAACCTTTTTCGCAACTTCGGTACCCCGAAATAGTGCATTCAGGCCCGAAACACAAGTTTCGCATCTTTTTATGTGCCAAAGGTGTGCGAAATGCTCCCAACCACTGCAAAACATCATTTTGGGTTTAAGGGAGTATAATGGTTGTTCTCGCTGCGAAACCATATTCGCAACTTCGGTACCCCGAAATAGTGCATTCAGGACCGAAACACAAGTTTCGCATCTTTTTTCATGCCAAAGGTTTGTCAAATGCTCCAAGCCACTGCCATACATCATTTTTGGTCTAATGGAGTAGAATGGATGTTTTTATTGTGAAACCTTTTTCGCAAGTTCGGTACCCCGAAATAGTGCATTCAGGCCCGAAACACAAGTTTCGCATCTTTTTACGTGCCGAAGGTTTGCGAAATGCTCCAAACCACTGCAAAACATCATTTTTGGTCTAACGGAGTAGAATGGATGTTTTAGTTGCGAAACCATATTTGTAATTTCGGTACCCCAAAATAGTGCATTCAGGCCCGAAACACAAGTTTCGCATCTTTTTACATGCTAATGGTTTGCGAAATGCTCCCAACCGCTGCAAAACATCATTTTGGGTCTAACGGAGTATAATAGATATTTTCGTTGCGAAACCATATTCGCAACTTTGGTTCCCCGAAATAGCGCATTCAGGCCAGAAACACAAGTTTCATATCCATTTACGTGTGAAAGGTTTGCGAAATGCTCCCAACCACTGCAAAACATCATTTTGGGTTTAAGAGAGTAGAATGGATGTTTTCGTTGCGAAACCTTTTTCGCAACTTCGGTACCCCGAAATAGTGCATTCAGGCCCGAAACACAAGTTTCGCATCTTCTTACGTGCCAAAGGTTTGCGAAATGCTCCCAAGCACTGCCATACATAATTTTCACTCTAATGGAGTAGAATGTATGTTTTCATTGCGAAACCTTTTTCGCAACTTCCGTACCCCGAAATAGTGAATTCGGGCCTGAAACACAAGTTTCGCATCTTTTTACGTGCCGAAGGTTTGCGAAATGCTCCCAACCATTGCAAAACATCATTTTGGGTCTAAGGGAGTAGAATGGATGTTTTAGTTGCGAAACCATATTTGCAACTTCGGTACCCCAAAATAGTGCATTCAGGCCCGAAACACAAGTTTCGCATCTTTTGACATGCTAATGGTTTGCGAAATGCTCCCAACCGATGCAAAACATCATTTTGGGTCTAACGGAGTATAATAGATATTTTCGTTGCGAAACCAAATTCGCAACTTTGGTACCCCGAAATAGCGCATTCAGACCCGAAACACATGTTTCGCATCCATTTACGTGCGAAAGGTTTGCGAAATGCTCCCAACCACTGCAAAACATCATTTTGGGTTTAAGGGAGTAGAATGGATGTTTTCGTTGCGAAACCTTTTTCGCAACTTCGGTACCCCGAAATAGTGCATTCAGCCCTGAAACACAAGTTTCGCATCTTTTTACATGCCAAAGGTTTGTCAAATGCTCCGAGCCACTGCCATACATCATTTTTGGTCTAATGAAGTAGAATGGATGTTCTTGTTGCGAAACCTTTTTCGCAACTTCGGTACCTCGAAATAGTGCATTCAGGCCCGAAACACAAGTTTCGCATCTTTTTATGTGCCAAAGGTGTGCGAAATGCTCCCAACCACTGCAAAACATCATTTTGGGTTTAAGGGAGTATAATGGTTGTTCTCATTGCGAAACCATATTCGCAACTTCGGTACCCCGAAATAGTGCATTCAGGCCCGAAACACAAGTTTCACATCTTTTTTCATGCCAAAGGTTTGTCAAATGCTCCGAGCCACTGCCATACATCATTTTTGGTCTAATGGAGTAGAATGGATGTTTTTGTTGTGAAACCTTTTTCGCAAGTTCGGTACCACGAAATAGTGCATTCAGGCCCGAAACACAAGTTTCGCATCTTTTTACGTGCCGAAGGTTTGCGAAATGCTCCAAACCACTGCAAAACATCATTTTTGGTCTAACGGAGTAGAATGGATGTTTTAGTTGCGAAACCATATTTGTAACTTCGGTACCCCAAAATAGTGCATTCAGGCCCGAAACACAAGTTTCGCATCTTTTTACATGCTAATGGTTTGCGAAATGCTCACAACCGCTGCAAAACATCATTTTGGGTCTAACGGAGTATAATAGATATTTTCGTTGCGAAACCATATTCGCAACTTTGGTACCCCGAAATAGTGCATTCAGGCCCGAAACACAAGTTTCGCATCTTTTTACGTGCCAATGGTTGGTCAAATGCTCCGAGCCACTGCCATACATCATTTTTGGTCTAATGAAGTAGAATGGATGTTCTTGTTGCGAAACCTTTTTCGCAACTTCGGTACCCCGAAATAGTGCATTCAGGCCCGAAACACAAGTTTCGCCTCTTTTTATGTGCCAAAGGTGTGCGAAATGCTCCCAACCACTGCAAAACATCATTTTGGGTTTAAGGGAGTATAATGGTTGTTCTCATTGCGAAACCATATTCGCAACTTCGGTACCCCGAAATAGTGCATTCAGGCCCGAAACACAAGTTTCGCATCTTTTTTCATGCCAAAGGTTTGTCAAATGCTCCGAGCCACTGCCATACATCATTTTTGGTCTAATGGAGTAGAATGGATGTTTTTGTTGTGAAACCTTTTTCGCAAGTTCGGTACCCCGAAATAGTGCATTCAGGCCCGAAACACAAGTTTCGCATCTTTTTACGTGCCGAAGGTTTGCGAAATGCTCCAAACCACTGCAAAACATCATTTTTGGTCTAACGGAGTAGAATGGATGTTTTAGTTGCAAAACCATATTTGTAACTTCGGTACCCCAAAATAGTGCATTCAGGCCCGAAACACAAGTTTCGCATATTTTTACATGCTAATGGTTTGCGAAATGCTCCCAACCGCTGCAAAACATCATTTTGGGTCTAACGGAGTATAATAGATATTTTCGTTGCGAAACCATATTCGCAACTTTGGTACCCCGAAATAGCGCATTCAGGCCCAAAACAAAAGTTTCACATCCATTTACGTGCGAAAGGTTTGCGAAATGCTCCCAACCACAGCAAAACATCATTTTGGGTTTAAGGGAGTAGAATGGATGTTTTCGTTGCGAAACATTTTTCGCAACTTCGGTACCCCGAAATAGTGCATTCAGGCCCGAAACACAAGTTTCGCATCTTCTTACGTGCCAAAGGTTTGCGAAATGCTCCCAAGCACTGCCATACATAATTTTCGCTCTAATGGAGTAGAATGTATGTTTTCGTTGCGAAACCTTTTTCGCAACTTCCGTACCCCGAAATAGTGACTTCGGGCCTGAAACACAAGTTTCGCATCTTCTTACGTGCCGAAGGTTTGCGAAATGCTCCCAACCATTGCAAAACATCATTTTGGGTCTAAGGGAGTAGAATGGATGTTTTAGTTGCGAAACCATATTTGCAACTTCGGTACCCCAAAATAGTGCATTCAGGCCCGAAACACAAGTTTCGCATCTTTTTACATGCTAATGGTTTGCGAAATGCTCCCAACTGCTGCAAAACATCATTTTGGGTCTAACGCAGTATTATAGATATTTTCGTTGCGAAACCATATTCGCAACTTTGGTACCCCGAAATAGCGCATTCAGGTCAGAAACACAAGTTTCGTATCCATTTACGTGTGAAAGGTTTGCGAAATGCTCCCAACCACTGCAAAACATCATTTTGGGTTTAAGGGAGTAGAATGGATGTTTTCGTTGTGAAACCTTTTTCGCAACTTCGGTACCCCGAAATAGTGCATTCAGGCCCGAAACACAAGTTTCGCACCTTTTTACATGCCAAAGGTTTGTCAAATGCTCCGAGCCACTACCATACATTATTTTTGGTCTATTGGAGTAGAATGGATGTTTTTGTTGCGAAACCTTTTTCGCAACTTCGGTACCCCGAAATAGTGCATTTAGGCCCAAAACACAAGTTTCGCATCTTTTTATGTGCCAAAGGTGTGCGAAATGCTCCCAACCACTGCAAAACATCATTTTGGGTTTAAGGGAGTAGATTGGATGTTTTCATTGCGAAACCATATTTGCAACTTCGGTACCCCGAAATAGTGCATTCAGGCCCGAAACACAAGTTTTGCACCTTTTTTCAGGCCAAAGGTTTGTCAAATGCTCCGAGCCACTGCCATACATCATTTTTGGTCTAATGGAGTAGAATGGATGTTTTTGCTGCGAAACCTTTTTCGTAACTTCGGTACCCCGAAATAGTGTATTCAGGCTCGAAACACAAGTTTCGCATCTTTTTACGTGCCAAAGGTTTGCGAAATGCTCCCAACCACTGCAAAACATCATTTTAAGTTTCAAGGAGTAGAGTGGATGTTTTCGTTGCGAAACCATATTTGCAACTTCGGTACCCCGAAATAGTGCATTCAAGCCCGAAACATAAGTTTCGCAACTTTTTACATGCTAATGGTTTCCGAATTGCTCCCAACCACTGCAAAACATCATTTTGGGTTTAAGGGAGTAGAATGGATGTTTTCGTTACGAAACCTTTTTCGCAACTTCGGTACCCCGAAATAGTGCATTCAGGCCCGAAACACTAGTTTCGCATCTTTTTACATGCCAAAGGTTTATCAAATGCTTCGAGCCACTGCCATACATCATTTTTGGTCTAATGGAGTAGAATGGATGTTCTTGTTGCGAAACCTTTTTCGTAACTTCGGTACCCCGAAATAGTGCATTCAGGCCCGAAACACAAGTTTTGCATCTTTTTATGTGCCAATGGTGTGCGAAATGCTCCCAACCACTGCAAAACATCATTTAGGGTTTAAGGGAGTATAATGGATGTTCTCATTTCGAAACCATATTTACAACTTTGGTACCCCGAAATAGCGCATTCAGGCCCGAAACACAAGTTTTGCATCCATTTACGTGCGAAAGGTTTGCGAAATGCTCCCAACCACTGCAAAACATCATTTTGGGTTTAAGGGAGTAGAATGGACGTTTTCGTTGCGAAACCTTTGTCGCAACTTCGGTACCCCAAAATAGTGCATTCAGGCCCGAAACACAAGTTTCGCATCTTTTTTCATGCCAAAGGTTTGTCAAATGTTCCGAGCCACTGCCATACATCATTTTTGGTCTAATGGAGTAGAATGGATGTTTTTGTTGTGAAACCTTTTTCGCAACTTCGGTACCCCGAAATAGTGCATTCAGGCTCAAAACACAAGTTTCGCATCTCTTTACGTGCCAAAGGTTTGCGAAATGCTCCCAAGCACTGCCATACATAATTTTCGCTCTAATGGAGTAGAATGTATGTTTTTGTTGCGAAACCTTTTTCGCAACTTCCGTACCCCGAAATAGTGCATTCGGGCCCGAAACACAAGTTACGCATCTTTTTACGTGCCGAAGGTTTGCGAAATGCTCCCAACCACTGCAAAACATCATTTTGGGTCTAACGGAGTAGAATGGATGTTTTAGTTGCGAAACCATATTTGCAACTTCGGTCATCATTTTGGGTTTATGGGAGTAGAATGGATGTTTTCGTTGCGAAACCTTTTTCGCAACTTCGGTACCCCGAAATAGTGCATTCAGGCCCGAAACACAAGTTTCACATATTTTTACATGCCAAAGGTTTGTCAAATGCTCCGAGCCACTGCCATACATCATTTTGGGTCTAATGGAGTTGAATGGATGTTTTCGTTGCGAAACCTTTTTCGCAACTTCGGTACCCTGAAATAGTGCATTCAGGCCCGAAACACAAGTTTCGCATCTTTTTACGTGCCAAAGGTTTGCGAAATGCTCCCAACCACTGCCATACATAATTTTGGGTCTAATGGAGTAGAATGTATGTTTTCGTTGCGAAACCTTTTTCGCTACTTCGTTACCCCGAAATAGTGCATTCAGGCCCGAAACATAAGTTTCGCATCTTTCTTCATGCCAAAGGTTTGTCAAATGCTCCGAGCCACTGCCATACATCATTTTTGGTCTAATGGAGTAGAATGGATGTTTTTGTTGCGAAACCTTTTTCGCAACTTCGGTACCCCGAAATAGTGCATTCAGGATCGAAACACAAGTTTCGCATCTTTTTACGTGCCAAAGGTTTGCGAAATGCTCCCAACCACTGCGAAACATCATTTTAAGTTTCAGGGAGTAGAGTGGATTTTTTCGTTGCGTGACCATATTTGCAACTTCGGTACCCCGAAATAGTGCATTCAAGCCCGAAACACAAGTTTCGCATCTTTTTACATGCTAATGGTTTGCGAATTGCTCCCAACCACTACAAAACATCATTTTGGGTCTAATGGAGTAGAATGGATGTTTTTGTTGCGAAACCTTTTTCGCAACTTCGTTACCCCAAAATAGTGGATTCAGGCCCGAAACACAAGTTTCGCATCTTTTTTCATGCCAAAGGTTTGTCAAATGTTCCGAGCCACTGCCATACATCATTTTTGGTCTAATGGAGTAGAATGGATGTTTTTGTTGTGAAACCTTTTTCGCAACTTCGGTACCCCGAAATAGTGCATTCAGGCTCAAAACACAAGTTTCGCATCTCTTTACGTGCCAAAGGTTTGCGAAATGCTCCCAAGCACTGCCATACATAATTTTCGCTCTAATGGAGTAGAATGTATGTTTTCGTTGCGAAACCTTTTTCGCAACTTCCGTACCCCGAAATAGTGCATTCGGGCCCGAAACACAAGTTACGCATCTTTTTTCGTGCCGAAGGTTTGCGAAATGCTCCCAACCACTGCAAAACATCATTTTGGTTCTAACGGAGTAGAATGGATGTTTTAGTTGCGAAACCATATTTGCAACTTCGGTCATCATTTTGGGTTTATGGGAGTAGAATGGATGTTTTCGTTGCGAAACCTTTTTCGCAACTTCGGTACCCCGAAATAGTGCATTCAGGCCCGAAACACAAGTTTCACATATTTTTACATGCCAAAGGTTTGTCAAATGCTCCGAGCCACTGCCATACATCATTTTGGGTCTAATGGAGTTGAATGGATGTTTTCGTTGCGAAACCTTTTTCGCAACTTCGGTACCCCGAAATAGTGCATTCAGGCCCGAAACACAAGTTTCGCATCTTTTTACGTGCCAAAGGTTTGCGAAATGCTCCCAACCACTGCCATACATAATTTTGGGTCTAATGGAGTAGAATGTATGTTTTCGTTGCGAAACCTTTTTCGCTACTTCGTTACCCCGAAATAGTGCATTCAGGCCCGAAACATAAGTTTCGCATCTTTCTTCATGCCAAAGGTTTGTCAAATGCTCCGAGCCACTGCCATACATCATTTTTGGTCTAATGGAGTAGAATGGATGTTTTTGTTGCGAAACCTTTTTCGCAACTTCGGTACCCCGAAATAGTGCATTCAGGCTCGAAACACAAGTTTCGCATCTTTTTACGTGCCAAAGGTTTGCGAAATGCTCCCAACCACTGCAAAACATCATTTTAAGTTTCAGGGAGTAGAGTGGATTTTTTCGTTGCGTGACCATATTTGCAACTTCGGTACCCCGAAATAGTGCATTCAAGCCCGAAACACAAGTTTCGCATCTTTTTACATGCTAATGGTTTGCGAATTGCTCCAAACCACTACAAAACATCATTTTGGGTCTAATGGAGTAGAATGGATGTTTTTGTTGCGAAACCTTTTTCGCAACTTCGTTACCCCAAAATAGTGGATTCAGGCCTGAAACACAAGTTTCGCATCTTTTTACGTGCCAAAGGTTTGCGAAATGCTCCCAAGCACTGCCATACATAATTTTCGCCCTAATGGAGTAGAATGT
Source organism: Cenchrus fungigraminus (assembly GCA_036936925.1). Taxonomy (NCBI): domain Eukaryota; kingdom Viridiplantae; phylum Streptophyta; class Magnoliopsida; order Poales; family Poaceae; genus Cenchrus; species Cenchrus fungigraminus. The sequence continues at coordinate 51,896 of JAQONI010000086.1, forward strand.
ATGTTTTCGTTGCGAAACCTTCTTCGCAACTTCCGTACCCCGAAATAGTGTATTCGGGCCCGGAACACAAGTTTCGCATGTTTTTACGTGCCGAAGGTTTGCGAAATGCTCCCAACCACTGCAAAACATCATTTTGGGTCTAACGGAGTAGAATGGATGTTTTCGTTGCGAAACCTTTTTCGCAACTTCGGTACCCCGAAATAGTGCATTCAGGCCCGAAACACAAGTTTCGCATCTTTTTACGTGCAAAAGGTTTGTCAAATGCTCCGAGCCACTGCCATACATCATTTCGGGTCTAATGGAGTAGAATGGATGTTTTTGTTTCGAAACCTTTTTCGCAACTTCGGTACCCCGAAATAATACATTCAAGCCCGAAACACAAGTTTCGCATCTTTTTACGTGCCAAAGGTTTGCGAAATGCTCCCAACCACTGCCATACATAATTTTGGGTCTAATGGAGTAGAATGTATGTTTTCGTTGCGAAACCTTTTTCGCTACTTCGTTACCCCGAAATAGTGCATTCGGGCCCGAAACACATGTTTCGCATCTTTTTACGTGGCAAAGGTTTGCGAAATGGTCCCAACCACTGCAAAACATCATTTTCAGTTTAAAGGAGTAGAATGGATGTTTTCGTTGCGAAACCTTTTTCGCAACTTCGGTACCCCGAAATAGTGCATTCAGGCCCGAAACACAAGTTTCGCATATTTTTACATTCCAAAGGTTTATCAAATGCTCCGAGCCACTGCCATACATCATTTTTGGTCTAATGGAGTAGAATGGATGTTCTTGTTCAGAAACCTTTTTCGCAACTTCGGTACCCCGAAATAGTGCATTCAGGCCCAAAACACAAGTTTCGCATCTTTTTACGTGCCAAAGGTTTGCGAAATGCTCCCAACCACTGCCATACATAATTTTGGGTCTAATGGAGTAGAATGTATGTTTTCGTTGCGAAACCTTTTTCGCTACTTCATTACCCCGAAATAGTGCATTCGGGCCCGAAACACAAGTTTCGCATCTTTTTACGTGGCAAAGGTTTGCGAAATGGTCCCAACCACTGCAAAATATCATTTTGGGTTTAAAGGAGTAGAATGGATGTTTTCATTGCGAAACCTTTTTCGCAACTTCGGTACCCCGAAATAGTGCATTCAGGCCCGAAACACAAGTTTCGCATGTTTTTACATGCCACAGGTTTATCAAATGCTCCGAGCCACTGCCATACATCATTTTTGGTCTAATGGAGTAGAATGGATGTTCTTGTTGCGAAACCTTTTTCGCAACTTCGGTACCCCAAAATAGTGCATTCAGGCCCGAAACACAAGTTCGCATCTTTTTATGTGCCAAAGGTGTGCGAAATGCTCCCAACCACTGCAAAACATCATTTTTTGTTTAAGGGAGTATAATGGATGTCCTCATTGCGAATCCATATTCGCAACTTTGGTACCCCGAAATAGCGCATTCAGGCCTGAAACACAAGTTTCGCATCCATTTACGTGCGAAAGGTTTGCGAAATGCTCCCAACCACTACAAAACATCATTTTGGGTTTAAGGGAGTAGAATGGATGTTTTCGTTGCGAAACCTTTTTCGCAACTTCAGTACCCCAAAATAGTGCATTCAGGCCCAAAACAGAAGTTTCGCATCTTTTTTCATGCCAAAGGTATGTCAAATGCTCCGAGCCACTGCCATACATCATTTTTGGTCTAATGGAGTAGAATGGATATTTTTGTTGTGAAACCTTTTTCGCAACTTCGGTACCCCGAAATAGTGCATTCAGGCCCAAAACACAAGTTTCGCATCTTTTTACGTGCCAAAGGTTTGCGAAATGCTCCCAAGCACTGCCATACATAATTTTCGCTCTAATGGAGTAGAATGTATGTTTTCGTTGCGAAACCTTTTTGGCAACTTCCGTACCCTGAAATTGTGCATTCGGGCCCGAAACACAAGTTACGCATCTTTTTACGTGCCGAAGGTTTGCGAAATGCTCACAACCACTGCAAAACATCATTTTGGGACTAACGGAGTAGAATGAATGTTTTAGTTGCGAAACCATATTTGCAACTTCAGTCAGCATTTTGGGTTTAAGGGAGTAGAATGGATGTTTTCGTTGCGAAACCTTTTTCGCAACTTCGGTACCCCGAAATAGTGCATTCAGGCCCGAAACACAAGTTTCACATATTTTTACATGCCAAAGGTTTGTCAAATGCTCCGAGCCACTGCCATACATCATTTTGGGTCTAATGGAGTAGAATGGATGTTTTCGTTGCGAAACCTTTTTCGCAACTTCGGTACCCCGAAATAGTGCATTCAGGCCCGAAACACAAGTTTCGCATCTTTTTACGTGCCAAAGGTTTGCGAAATGCTCCCAACCACTGCCATACATAATTTTGGGTCTAATGGAGTAGAATGTATGTTTTCGTTGCGAAACCTTTTTCGCTACTTCGTTACCCCGAAATAGTGCATTCAGGCCCGAAACATAAGTTTCGCATCTTTTTTCATGCCAAAGGTTTGTCAAATGCTCCGAGCCACTGCCATACATCATTTTTGGTCTAATGGAGTAGAATGGATGTTTTTGTTGCGAAACCTTTTTCGCAACTTCGGTACCCCGAAATAGTGCATTCAGCCTCGAAACACAAGTTTCGCATCTTTTTACGTGCCAAAGGTTTGCGAAATGCTCCCAACCACTGCAAAACATCATTTTAAGTTTCAGGGAGTAGAGTGGATTTTTTCGTTGCGTAACATAATTTGCAACTTCGGTACCCCGAAATAGTGCATTCAAGCCCGAAACACAAGTTTCGCATATTTTTACATGCTAATGGTTTGCGAATTGCTCCCAACCACTGCAAAACATCATTTTGGGTCTAATGGAGTAGAATGGATGTTTTTGTTGCGAAATCTTTTTCGCAACTTCGTTACCCCGAAATAGTGGATTCAGACCCGAAACACAAGTTTCGCATCTTTTTACGTGCCAAAGGTTTGCGAAATGCTCCCAAGCACTGCCATACATAATTTTCGCCCTAATGGAGTAGAATGTATGTTTTCGTTGCGAAACCTTTTTCGCTACTTCGGTACCCTGAAATAGTGCATTCGGGCCCGGAACACAAGTTTCGCATGTTTTTACGTGCCGAAGGTTTGCGAAATGCTCCCAACCACTGCAAAACATCATTTTGGGTCTAACGGAGTAGAATGGATGTTTTCGTTGCGAAACCTTTTTCGCAACTTCAGTACCCCAAAATAGTGCATTCAGGCCCGAAATAGAAGTTTCGCATCTTTTTTCATGCCAAAGGTATGTCAAATGCTCCGAGCCACTGCCATACATCATTTTTGGTCTAATGGAGTAGAATGGATATTTTTGTTGTGAAACCTTTTTCGCAACTTCGGTACCCCGAAATTGTGCATTCAGGCCCAAAACACAAGTTTCGCATCTTTTTACGTGCCAAAGGTTTGCGAAATGCTCCCAAGCACTGCCATACATAATTTTCGCTCTAATGGAGTAGAATGTATGTTTTCATTGCGAAACCTTTTTGGCAACTTCCGTACCCTGAAATAGTGCATTCGGGCCCGAAACACAAGTTACGCATCTTTTTACGTGCCGAAGGTTTGCGAAATGCTCACAACCACTGCAGAACATCATTTTGGGACTGACGGAGTAGAATGAATGTTTTAGTTGCGAAACCATATTTGCAACTTCGGTCATCATTTTGGGTTTAAGGGAGTAGAATGGATGTTTTCGTTGCGAAACCTTTTTCGCAACTTCGGTACCCCGAAATAGTGCATTCAGGCCCGAAACACAAGTTTCACATATTTTTACATGCCAAAGGTTTGTCAAATGCTCCGAGCCACTGCCATACATCATTTTGGGTCTAATGGAGTAGAATGGATGTTTTCGTTGCGAAACCTTTTTCGCAACTTCGGTACCCCGAAATAGTGCATTCAGGCCCGAAACACAAGTTTCGCGTCTTTTTACGTGCCAAAGGTTTGCGAAATGCTCCCAACCACTGCCATACATAATTTTGGGTCTAATGGAGTAGAATGTATGTTTTCGTTGCGAAACCTTTTTCGCTACTTCGTTACCCCGAAATAGTGCATTCAGGCCCGAAACATAAGTTTCGCATCTCTTTTCATGCCAAAGGTTTGTCAAATGCTCCGAGCCACTGCCATACATCATTTTTGGTCTAATGGAGTAGAATGGATGTTTTTGTTGCGAAACCTTTTTCGCAACTTCGGTACCCCGAAATAGTGCATTCAGGCTCGAAACACAAGTTTCGCATCTTTTTACGTGCCAAAGGTTTGCGAAATGCTCCCAACCACTGCAAAACATCATTTTAAGTTTCAGGGAGTAGAGTGGATTTTTTCGTTGCGTAACATAATTTGCAACTTCGGTACCCCGAAATAGTGCATTCAAGCCCGAAACACAAGTTTCGCATCTTTTTACATGCTAATGGTTTGCGAATTGCTCCCAACCACTGCAAAACATCATTTTGGGTCTAATGGAGTAGAATGGATGTTTTTGTTGCGAAACCTTTTTCGCAACTTCGTTACCCCGAAATAGTGGATTCAGGCCCGAAACACAAGTTTCGCATCTTTTTACGTGCCAAAGGTTTGCGAAATGCTCCCAAGCAATGCCATACATAATTTTCGCCCTAATGGAGTAGAATGTATGTTTTCGTTGCGAAACCTTTTTCGCAACTTCCGTACCCCGAAATAGTGCATTCGGGCCCGGAACACAAGTTTCGCATGTTTTTACGTGCCGAAGGTTTGCGAAATGCTCCCAACCACTGCAAAACATCATTTTGGGTCTAACGGAGTAGAATGGATGTTTTCGTTGCGAAACCTTTTTCGCAACTTCGGTACCCCGAAATAGTGCATTCAGGCCCGAAACACAAGTTTCGCATCTTTTTACATGCAAAAGGTTTGTCAAATGCTCCGAGCCACTGCCATACATCATTTCGGGTCTAATGGAGTAGAATGGATGTTTTTGTTGCGAAACCTTTTTCGCAACTTCGGTACCCCGAAATAGTACATTCAAGCCCGAAACACAAGTTTCGCATCTTTTTACGTGCCAAAGGTTTGCGAAATGCTCCCAACCGCTGCCATACATAATTTTGGGTCTAATGGAGTAGAATGTATGTTTTCGTTGCGAAACCTTTTTCGCTACTTCGGTACCCTGAAATAGTGCATTCGGGCCCGAAACACAAGTTTCGCATCTTTTCACGTGCCAAAGGTTTGCGTAATGCTCCCAACCACTACAAAACATCATTTTGGGTCTAACAGAGTAGAATGGATGTTTTAGTTGCGAAACCATATTTGCAACTTCGGTCATCATTTTGGGTTTAAGGGAGTAGAATGGATGTTTTCGTTGCGAAACCTTTTTCACAACTTCGGTACCCCGAAATAGTGCATTCAGGCCCGAAACACAAGTTTCACATCTTTTTACATGCCAAAGGTATGTCATATGCTCCGAGCCACTGTCATACATCATTTTGGGTCTAATGGAGTAGAATGGATGCGTTGCGAAACCTTTTTCGCAACTTTGGTACCCCGAAATAGTGCATTCAGGCCCGAAACACAAGTTTCGCATCTTTTTACATGCCAAAGGTTTGTCAAATGCTCCGAGCCACTGCCATACATCATTTCGGGTCTAATGGAGTAGAATGGATGTTTTTGTTGCGAAACCTTTTTCGCAACTTCGGTACCCGAAATAGTGCATTCAAGCCCGAAACACAAGTTTCACATCTTTTTACGTGCCAAAGGTTTGCGAAATGCTCCCAACCACTGCCATACATAATTTTGGGTCTAATGGAGTAGAATGTATGTTTTCGTTGTGAAACCTTTTTCGCTACTTCGGTACCCTGAAATAGTGCATTCGGGCCCGAAACACAAGTTTCGCATCTTTTCACGTGCCAAAGGTTTGCGTAATGCTCCCAACCACTACAAAACATCATTTTCGGTTTAAAGGAGTAGAATGGATGTTTTCGTTGCGAAACCTTTTTCACAACTTCGGTACCCCGAAATAGTGCATTCAGGCCCGAAACACAAGTTTCACATCTTTTTACATGCCAAAGGTTTGTCAAATGCTCCGAGCCACTGCCATACATCATTTTGGGTCTAATGGAGTAGAATGGATGCGTTGCGAAACCTTTTTCGCAACTTCGGTACCCCGAAATAGTGCATTCAGGCCCGAAACACAAGTTTCGCATCTTATTACGTGCCAAAGGTTTGCGAAATGCTCCCAACCACTACCATACATAATTTTGGGTCAATGGAGTAGAATGTATGTTTTCGTTGCGAAACCTTTTTCGCTACTTCGTTACCCCGAAATAGTGCATTCGGGCCCGAAACACATGTTTCGCATCTTTTTACGTGGCAAAGGTTTGCGAAATGGTCCCAACCACTGCAAAACATCATTTTCGGTTTAAGGGAGTAGAATGGATGTTTTCGTTGCGAAACCTTTTTCGCAACTTCGGTACCCCGAAATAGTGCATTCAGGCCCGAAACACAAGTTTCGCATATTTTTACATGCCAAAGGTTTATCAAATGCTCCGAGCCACTGCCATACATCATTTTTGGTCTAATGGAGTAGAATGGATGTTCTTGTTGCGAAACCTTTTTCGCAACTTCGGTACCCCGAAATAGTGCATTCAGGCCCGAAACACAAGTTTCGCATCTTTTTATGTGCCAAAGGTGTGCGAAATGCTCCCAACCACTGCAAAACATCATTTTGGGTTTAAGGGAGTATAATGGATGTTCTCATTGCGAAACCATATTCGCAACTTTGGTATCCCGAAATAGCGCATTCAGGCCCGAAACACAAGTTTGGCATCCATTTAAGTGCGAAAGGTTTGCGAAATGCTCCCAACCACTGCAAAACATCATTTTGTGTTTAAGGGAGTAGAATGGATGTTTTCGTTGCGAAACCTTTTTCGCAACTTCGGTACCCCGAAATAGTGCATTCAGGCCCGAAACACAAGTTTCGCATCTTTTTACATGCCAAAGGTTTGTCAAATGCTCCGAGCCACTGCCATACATCATTTCGGGTCTAATGGAGTAGAATGGATGTTTTTGTTGCGAAACCTTTTTCGCAACTTCGGTACCCGAAATAGTGCATTCAAGCCCGAAACACAAGTTTCACATCTTTTTACGTGCCAAAGGTTTGCGAAATGCTCCCAACCACTGCCATACATAATTTTGGGTCTAATGGAGTAGAATGTATGTTTTCGTTGCGAAACCTTTTTCGCTACTTCGGTACCCTGAAATTGTGCATTCGGGCCCGAAACACAAGTTTCGCATCTTTTCACGTGCCAAAGGTTTGCGTAATGCTCCCAACCACTACAAAACATCATTTTCGGTTTAAAGGAGTAGAATGGATGTTTTCGTTGCGAAACCTTTTTCGCAACTTCGGTACCCCGAAATAGTGCATTCAGGCCCGAAACACAAGTTTCGCTTATTTTTACATGCCAAAGGTTTATCAAATGCTCCGAGCCACTGTCATACATCATTTTTGTTCTAATGGAGTAGAATGGATGTTCTTGTTGCGAAACCTTTTTCGCAACTTCGGTACCCCGAAATAGTGCATTCAGGCCCAAAACACAAGTTTCGCATCTTTTTACGTGCCAAAGGTTTGCGAAATGCTCCCAACCACTGCCATACATAATTTTGGGTCTAATGGAGTAGAATGTATGTTTTCGTTGCGAAACCTTTTTCGCTACTTCATTACCCCGAAATAGTGCATTCGGGCCCGAAACACAAGTTTCGCATCTTTTTACGTGGCAAAGGTTTGCGAAATGGTCCCAACCACTGCAAAACATCATTTTGGGTTTAAAGGAGTAGAATGGATGTTTTCGTTGCGAAACCTTTTTCGCAACTTCGGTACCCCGAAATAGTGCATTCAGGCCCGAAACACAAGTTTCGCATGTTTTTACATGCCAAAGGTTTATCAAATGCTCCGAGCCACTACCATACATCATTTTTGGTCTAATGGAGTAGAATGGATGTTCTTGTTGCGAAACCTTTTTCGCAACTTCGGTACCCCGAAATAGTGCATTCAGGCCCGAAACACAAGTTCGCATCTTTTTATGTGCCAAAGGTGTGCGAAATGCTCCCAACCACTGCAAAACATCATTTTGGGTTTAAGGGAGTAGATTGGATGTTTTCATTGCGAAACCATATTTGCAACTTCGGTACCCCGAAATTGTGCATTCAGGCCCGAAACACAAGTTTCGCACCTTTTTTCATGCCAAAGGTTTGTCAAATGCTCCGAGCCACTGCCATACATCATTTTTGGTCTAATGGAGTAGAATGGATGTTTTTGCTGCGAAACCTTTTTCGCAACTTCGGTACCGCGAAATAGTGTATTCAGGCTCGAAACACAAGTTTCGCATCTTTTTACGTGCCAAAGGTTTGCGAAATGCTCCCAACCACTGCAAAACATCATTTTGGGTCTAACGGAGTAGAATGGATGTTTTCGTTGCGAAACCTTTTTCGCAACTTCGGTACCCCGAAATAGTGCATTCAGGCCCGAAACACAAGTTTCGCATCTTTTTGCATGCAAAAGGTTTGTCAAATGCTCCGAGCCACTGCCATACATCATTTCGGGTCTAATGGAGTAGAATGGATGTTTTTGTTGCGAAACCTTTTTCGCAACTTCGGTACCCCGAAATAGTACATTCAAGCCCGAAACACAAGTTTCGCATCTTTTTACGTGCCAAAGGTTTGCGAAATGCTCCCAACCGCTGCCATACATAATTTTGGGTCTAATGGAGTAGAATGTATGTTTTCGTTGCGAAACCTTTTTCGCTACTTCGGTACCCTGAAATAGTGCATTCGGGCCCGAAACACAAGTTTCGCATCTTTTCACGTGCCAAAGGTTTGCGTAATGCTCCCAACCACTACAAAACATCATTTTGGGTCTAACAGAGTAGAATGGATGTTTTAGTTGCGAAACCATATTTGCAACTTCGGTCATCATTTTGGGTTTAAGGGAGTAGATTGGATGTTTTCGTTGCGAAACCTTTTTCACAACTTCGGTACCCCGAAATAGTGCATTCAGGCCCGAAACACAAGTTTCACATCTTTTTACATGCCAAAGGTATGTCATATGCTCCGAGCCACTGTCATACATCATTTTGGGTCTAATGGAGTAGAATGGATGCGTTGCGAAACCTTTTTCGCAACTTCGGTACACCGAAATAGTTCATTCAGGCCCGAAACACAAGTTTCACATCTTTTTACATGCCAAAGGTTTGTCAAATGCTCCGAGCCACTGCCATACATCATTTTGGGTCTAATGGAGTAGAATGGATGCGTTGCGAAACCTTTTTCACAACTTCGGTACCCCGAAATAGTGCATTCAGGCCCGAAACACAAGTTTCGCATCTTATTACGTGCCAAAGGTTTGCGAAATGCTCCCAACCACTACCATACATAATTTTGGGTCTAATGGAGTAGAATGTATGTTTTCGTTGCGAAACCTTTTTCGCTACTTCGTTACCCCGAAATAGTGCATTCGGGCCCGAAACACATGTTTCGCATCTTTTTACGTGGCAAAGGTTTGCGAAATGGTCCCAACCACTGCAAAACATCATTTTCGGTTTAAGGGAGTAGAATGGATGTTTTCGTTGCGAAACCTTTTTCGCAACTTCGGTACCCCGAAATAGTGCTTTCAGGCCCGAAACACAAGTTTCGCATATTTTTACATGCCAAAGGTTTATCAAATGCTCCGAGCCACTGCCATACATCATTTTTGGTCTAATGGAGTAGAATGGATGTTCTTGTCGCGAAACCTTTTTCGCAACTTCGGTACCCCGAAATAGTGCATTCAGGCCCGAAACACAAGTTTCGCATCTTTTTATGTGCCAAAGGTGTGCGAAATGCTCCCAACCACTGCAAAACATCATTTTGGGTTTAAGGGAGTATAATGGATGTTCTCATTGCGAAACCATATTCGCAACTTTGGTATCCCGAAATAGCGCATTCAGGCCCGAAACACAAGTTTGGCATCCATTTAAGTGCGAAAGGTTTGCGAAATGCTCCCAACCACTGCAAAACATCATTTTGTGTTTAAGGGAGTAGAATGGATGTTTTCGTTGCGAAACCTTTTTCGCAACTTCGGTACCCCGAAATAGTGCATTCAGGCCCGAAACACAAGTTTCGCATCTTTTTACATGCCAAAGGTTTGTCAAATGCTCCGAGCCACTGCCATACATCATTTCGGGTCTAATGGAGTAGAATGGATGTTTTTGTTGCGAAACCTTTTTCGCAACTTCGGTACCCGAAATAGTGCATTCAAGCCCGAAACACAAGTTTCACATCTTTTTACGTGCCAAAGGTTTGCGAAATGCTCCCAACCACTGCCATACATAATTTTGGGTCTAATGGAGTAGAATGTATGTTTTCGTTGCGAAACCTTTTTCGCTACTTCGGTACCCTGAAATAGTGCATTCGGGCCCGAAACACAAGTTTCGCATCTTTTCACGTGCCAAAGGTTTGCGTAATGCTCCCAACCACTACAAAACATCATTTTCGGTTTAAAGGAGTAGAATGGATGTTTTCGTTGCGAAACCTTTTTCGCAACTTCGGTACCCCGAAATAGTGCATTCAGGCCCGAAACACAAGTTTCACATATTTTTACATGCCAAAGGTTTATCAAATGCTCCGAGCCACTGTCATACATCATTTTTGGTCTAATGGAGTAGAATGGATGTTCTTGTTGCGAAACCTTTTTCGCAACTTCGGTACCCCGAAATAGTGCATTCAGGCCCAAAACACAAGTTTCGCATCTTTTTACGTGCCAAAGGTTTGCGAAATGCTCCCAACCACTGCCATACATAATTTTGGGTCTAATGGAGTAGAATGTATGTTTTCGTTGCGAAACCTTTTTCGCTACTTCATTACCCCGAAATAGTGCATTCGGGCCCGAAACACAAGTTTCGCATCTTTTTACGTGGCAAAGGTTTGCGAAATGGTCCCAACCACTGCAAAACATCATTTTGGGTTTAAAGGAGTAGAATGGATGTTTTCGTTGCGAAACCTTTTTCGCAACTTCGGTACCCCGAAATAGTGCATTCAGGCCCGAAACACAAGTTTCGCATGTTTTTACATGCCAAAGGTTTATCAAATGCTCCGAGCCACTGCCATACATCATTTTTGGTCTAATGGAGTAGAATGGATGTTCTTGTTGCGAAACCTTTTTCGCAACTTCGGTACCCCGAAATAGTGCATTCAGGCCCGAAACACAAGTTCGCATCTTTTTATGTGCCAAAGGTGTGCGAAATGCTCCCAACCACTGCAAAACATCATTTTGGGTTTAAGGGAGTAGATTGGATGTTTTCATTGCGAAACCATATTTGCAACTTCGGTACCCCGAAATAGTGCATTCAGGCCCGAAACACAAGTTTCGCACCTTTTTTCATGCCAAAGGTTTGTCAAATGCTCCGAGCCACTGCCATACATCATTTTTGGTCTAATGGAGTAGAATGGATGTTTTTGCTGCGAAACCTTTTTCGCAACTTCGGTACCCCGAAATAGTGTATTCAGGCTCGAAACACAAGTTTCGCATCTTTTTACGTGCCAAAGGTTTGCGAAATGCTCCCAACCACTGCAAAACATCATTTTGGGTCTAACGGAGTAGAATGGATGTTTTCGTTGCGAAACCTTTTTCGCAACTTCGGTACCCCGAAATAGTGCATTCAGGCCCGAAACACAAGTTTCGCATCTTTTTGCATGCAAAAGGTTTGTCAAATGCTCCGAGCCACTGCCATACATCATTTCGGGTCTAATGGAGTAGAATGGATGTTTTTGTTGCGAAACCTTTTTCGCAACTTCGGTACCCCGAAATAGTACATTCAAGCCCGAAACACAAGTTTCGCATCTTTTTACGTGCCAAAGGTTTGCGAAATGCTCCCAACCGCTGCCATACATAATTTTGGGTCTAATGGAGTAGAATGTATGTTTTCGTTGCGAAACCTTTTTCGCTACTTCGGTACCCTGAAATAGTGCATTCGGGCCCGAAACACAAGTTTCGCATCTTTTCACGTGCCAAAGGTTTGCGTAATGCTCCCAACCACTACAAAACATCATTTTGGGTCTAACAGAGTAGAATGGATGTTTTAGTTGCGAAACCATATTTGCAACTTCGGTCATCATTTTGGGTTTAAGGGAGTAGAATGGATGTTTTCGTTGCGAAACCTTTTTCACAACTTCGGTACCCCGAAATAGTGCATTCAGGCCCGAAACACAAGTTTCACATCTTTTTACATGCCAAAGGTATGTCATATGCTCCGAGCCACTGTCATACATCATTTTGGGTCTAATGGAGTAGAATGGATGCGTTGCGAAACCTTTTTCGCAACTTCGGTACACCGAAATAGTTCATTCAGGCCCGAAACACAAGTTTCACATCTTTTTACATGCCAAAGGTTTGTCAAATGCTCCGAGCCACTGCCATACATCATTTTGGGTCTAATGGAGTAGAATGGATGCGTTGCGAAACCTTTTTCGCAACTTCGGTACCCCGAAATAGTGCATTCAGGCCCGAAACACAAGTTTCGCATCTTATTACGTGCCAAAGGTTTGCGAAATGCTCCCAACCACTACCATACATAATTTTGGGTCTAATGGAGTAGAATGTATGTTTTCGTTGCGAAACCTTTTTCGCTACTTCGTTACCCCGAAATAGTGCATTCGGGCCCGAAACACATGTTTCGCATCTTTTTACGTGGCAAAGGTTTGCGAAATGGTCCCAACCACTGCAAAACATCATTTTCGGTTTAAGGGAGTAGAATGGATGTTTTCGTTGCGAAACCTTTTTCGCAACTTCGGTACCCCGAAATAGTGCTTTCAGGCCCGAAACACAAGTTTCGCATATTTTTACATGCCAAAGGTTTATCAAATGCTCCGAGCCACTGCCATACATCATTTTTGGTCTAATGGAGTAGAATGGATGTTCTTGTTGCGAAACCTTTTTCGCAACTTCGGTACCCCGAAATAGTGCATTCAGGCCCGAAACACAAGTTTCGCATCTTTTTATGTGCCAAAGGTGTGCGAAATGCTCCCAACCACTGCAAAACATCATTTTGGGTTTAAGGGAGTATAATGGATGTTCTCATTGCGAAACCATATTCGCAACTTTGGTATCCCGAAATAGCGCATTCAGGCCCGAAACACAAGTTTGGCATCCATTTAAGTGCGAAAGGTTTGCGAAATGCTCCCAACCACTGCAAAACATCATTTTGTGTTTAAGGGAGTAGAATGGATGTTTTCGTTGCGAAACCTTTTTCGCAACTTCGGTACCCCGAAATAGTGCATTCAGGCCCGAAACACAAGTTTCGCATCTTTTTACATGCCAAAGGTTTGTCAAATGCTCCGAGCCACTGCCATACATCATTTCGGGTCTAATGGAGTAGAATGGATGTTTTTGTTGCGAAACCTTTTTCGCAACTTCGGTACCCGAAATAGTGCAGTCAAGCCCGAAACACAAGTTTCACATCTTTTTACGTGCCAAAGGTTTCCGAAATGCTCCCAACCACTGCCATACATAATTTTGGGTCTAATGGAGTAGAATGTATGTTTTCGTTGCGAAACCTTTTTCGCTACTTCGGTACCCTGAAATAGTGCATTCGGGCCCGAAACACAAGTTTCGCATCTTTTCACGTGCCAAAGGTTTGCGTAATGCTCCCAACCACTACAAAACATCATTTTCGGTTTAAAGGAGTAGAATGGATGTTTTTGTTGCGAAACCTTTTTCGCAACTTCGGTACCCCGAAATAGTGCATTCAGGCCCGAAACACAAGTTTCGCATATTTTTACATGCCAAAGGTTTATCAAATGCTCCGAGCCACTGTCATACATCATTTTTGGTCTAATGGAGTAGAATGGATGTTCTTGTTGCGAAACCTTTTTCGCAACTTCGGTACCCCGAAATAGTGCATTCAGGCCCAAAACACAAGTTTCGCATCTTTTTACGTGCCAAAGGTTTGCGAAATGCTCCCAACCACTGCCATACATAATTTTGGGTCTAATGGAGTAGAATGTATGTTTTCGTTGCGAAACCTTTTTCGCTACTTCATTACCCCGAAATAGTGCATTCGGGCCCGAAACACAAGTTTCGCATCTTTTTACGTGGCAAAGGTTTGCGAAATGGTCCCAACCACTGCAAAACATCATTTTGGGTTTAAAGGAGTAGAATGGATGTTTTCGTTGCGAAACCTTTTTCGCAACTTCGGTACCCCGAAATAGTGCATTCAGGCCCGAAACACAAGTTTCGCATGTTTTTACATGCCAAAGGTTTATCAAATGCTCCGAGCCACTGCCATACATCATTTTTGGTCTAATGGAGTAGAATGGATGTTCTTGTTGCGAAACCTTTTTCGCAACTTCGGTACCCCGAAATAGTGCATTCAGGCCCGAAACACAAGTTCGCATCTTTTTATGTGCCAAAGGTGTGCGAAATGCTCCCAACCACTGCAAAACATCATTTTGGGTTTAAGGGAGTAGATTGGATGTTTTCATTGCGAAACCATATTTGCAACTTCGGTACCCCGAAATAGTGCATTCAGGCCCGAAACACAAGTTTCGCACCTTTTTTCATGCCAAAGGTTTGTCAAATGCTCCGAGCCACTGCCATACATCATTTTTGGTCTAATGGAGTAGAATGGATGTTTTTGCTGCGAAACCTTTTTCGCAACTTCGGTACCCCGAAATAGTGTATTCAGGCTCGAAACACAAGTTTCGCATCTTTTTACGTGCCAAAGGTTTGCGAAATGCTCCCAACCACTGCAAAACATCATTTTGGGTCTAACGGAGTAGAATGGATGTTTTCGTTGCGAAACCTTTTTCGCAACTTCGGTACCCCGAAATAGTGCATTCAGGCCCGAAACACAAGTTTCGCATCTTTTTACATGCAAAAGGTTTGTCAAATGCTCCGAGCCACTGCCATACATCATTTCGGGTCTAATGGAGTAGAATGGATGTTTTTGTTGCGAAACCTTTTTCGCAACTTCGGTACCCCGAAATAGTACATTCAAGCCCGAAACACAAGTTTCGCATCTTTTTACGTGCCAAAGGTTTGCGAAATGCTCCCAACCACTGCCATACATAATTTTGGGTCTAATGGAGTAGAATGTATGTTTTCGTTGCGAAACCTTTTTCGCTACTTCGGTACCCTGAAATAGTGCATTCGGGCCCGAAACACAAGTTTCGCATCTTTTCACGTGCCAAAGGTTTGCGTAATGCTCCCAACCACTACAAAACATCATTTTGGGTCTAACAGAGTAGAATGGATGTTTTAGTTGCGAAACCATTTTTGCAACTTCGGTCATCATTTTGGGTTTAAGGGAGTAGAATGGATGTTTTCGTTGCGAAACCTTTTTCACAACTTCGGTACCCCGAAATAGTGCATTCAGGCCCGAAACACAAGTTTCACATCTTTTTACATGCCAAAGGTATGTCATATGCTCCGAGCCACTGTCATACATCATTTTGGGTCTAATGGAGTAGAATGGATGCGTTGCGAAACCTTTTTCGCAACTTCGGTACACCGAAATAGTGCATTCAGGCCCGAAACACAAGTTTCACATCTTTTTACATGCCAAAGGTTTGTCAAATGCTCCGAGCCACTGCCATACATCATTTTGGGTCTAATGGAGTAGAATGGATGTTTTCGTTGCGAAACCTTTTTCGCAACTTCGGTACCCCGAAATAGTGCATTCAGGCCCGAAACACAAGTTTCGCATCTTTTTACGTGCCAAAGGTTTGCGAAATGCTCCCAACCACTACCATACATAATTTTGGGTCTAATGGAGTAGAATGTATGTTTTCGTTGCGAAACCTTTTTCGCTACTTCGTTACCCCGAAATAGTGCATTCGGGCCCGAAACACATGTTTCGCATCTTTTTACGTGGCAAAGGTTTGCGAAATGGTCCCAACCACTGCAAAACATCATTTTCGGTTTAAGGGAGTAGAATGGATGTTTTCGTTGCGAAACCTTTTTCGCAACTTCGGTACCCCGAAATAGTGCATTCAGGCCCGAAACACAAGTTTCGCATATTTTTACATGCCAAAGGTTTATCAAATGCTCCGAGCCACTGCCATACATCATTTTTGGTCTAATGGAGTAGAATGGATGTTCTTGTTGCGAAACCTTTTTCGCAACTTCGGTACCCCGAAATAGTGCATTCAGGCCCGAAACACAAGTTTCGCATCTTTTTATGTGCCAAAGGTGTGCGAAATGCTCCCAACCACTGCAAAACATCATTTTGGGTTTAAGGGAGTATAATGGATGTTCTCATTGCGAAACCATATTCGCAACTTTGGTATCCCGAAATAGCGCATTCAGGCCCGAAACACAAGTTTGGCATCCATTTACGTGCGAAAGGTTTGCGAAATGCTCCCAACCACTGCAAAACATCATTTTGTGTTTAAGGGAGTAGAATGGATGTTTTCGTTGCAAAACCTTTTTCGCAACATCGGTACCCCGAAATAGTGCATTCAGGCCCGAAACACAAGTTTCGCATCTTTTTACATGCCAAAGGTTTGTCAAATGCTCCGAGCCACTGCCATACATCATTTCGGGTCTAATGGAGTAGAATGGATGTTTTTGTTGCGAAACCTTTTTCGCAACTTCGGTACCCGAAATAGTGCATTCAAGCCCGAAACACAAGTTTCACATCTTTTTATGTGCCAAAGGTTTGCGAAATGCTCCCAACCACTGCCATACATAATTTTGGGTCTAATGGAGTAGAATGTATGTTTTCGTTGCGAAACCTTTTTCGCTACTTCGGTACCCTGAAATAGTGCATTCGGGCCCGAAACACAAGTTTCGCATCTTTTCACGTGCCAAAGGTTTGCGTAATGCTCCCAACCACTACAAAACATCATTTTCGGTTTAAAGGAGTAGAATGGATGTTTTCGTTGCGAAACCTTTTTCGCAACTTCGGTACCCCGAAATAGTGCATTCAGGCCCGAAACACAAGTTTCGCATATTTTTACATGCCAAAGGTTTATCAAATGCTCCGAGCCACTGTCATACATCATTTTTGGTCTAATGGAGTAGAATGGATGTTCTTGTTGCGAAACCTTTTTCGCAACTTCGGTACCCCGAAATAGTGCATTCAGGCCCAAAACACAAGTTTCGCATCTTTTTAGGTGCCAAAGGTTTGCGAAATGCTCCCAACCACTGCCATACATAATTTTGGGTCTAATGGAGTAGAATGTATGTTTTCGTTGCGAAACCTTTTTCGCTACTTCATTACCCCGAAATAGTGCATTCGGGCCCGAAACACAAGTTTCGCATCTTTTTACGTGCGAAAGGTTTGCGAAATGGTCCCAACTACTGCAAAACATCATTTTGGGTTTAAAGGAGTAGAATGGATGTTTTCGTTGCGAAACCTTTTTCGCAACTTCGGTACCCCGAAATACTGCATTCAGGCCCGAAACACAAGTTTCGCATGTTTTTACATGCCAAAGGTTTATCAAATGCTCCGAGCCACTGCCATACATCATTTTTGGTCTAATGGAGTAGAATGGATGTTCTTGTTGCGAAACCTTTTTCGCAACTTCGGTACCCCGAAATAGTGCATTCAGGCCCGAAACACAAGTTCGCATCTTTTTATGTGCCAAAGGTGTGCGAAATGCTCCCAACCACTGCAAAACATCATTTTGGGTTTAAGGGAGTAGATTGGATGTTTTCATTGCGAAACCATATTTGCAACTTCGGTACCCCGAAATAGTGCATTCAGGCCCGAAACACAAGTTTCGCACCTTTTTTCATGCCAAAGGTTTGTCAAATGCTCCGAGCCACTGCCATACATCATTTTTGGTCTAATGGAGTAGAATGGATGTTTTTGCTGCGAAACCTTTTTCGCAACTTCGGTACCCCGAAATAGTGTATTCAGGCTCGAAACACAAGTTTCGCATCTTTTTACGTGCCAAAGGTTTGCGAAATGCTCCCAACCGCTGCAAAACATCATTTTGGGTCTAACGGAGTAGAATGGATGTTTTCGTTGCGAAACCTTTTTCGCAACTTCGGTACCCCGAAATAGTGCATTCAGGCCCGAAACACAAGTTTCGCATCTTTTTGCATGCAAAAGGTTTGTCAAATGCTCCGAGCCACTGCCATACATCATTTCGGGTCTAATGGAGTAGAATGGATGTTTTTGTTGCGAAACCTTTTTCGCAACTTCGGTACCCCGAAATAGTACATTCAAGCCCGAAACACAAGTTTCGCATCTTTTTACGTGCCAAAGGTTTGCGAAATGCTCCCAACCGCTGCAATACATAATTTTGGGTCTAATGGAGTAGAATGTATGTTTTCGTTGCGAAACCTTTTTCGCTACTTCGGTACCCTGAAATAGTGCATTCGGGCCCGAAACACAAGTTTCGCATCTTTTCACGTGCCAAAGGTTTGCGTAATGCTCCCAACCACTACAAAACATCATTTTGGGTCTAACAGAGTAGAATGGATGTTTTAGTTGCGAAACCATATTTGCAACTTCGGTCATCATTTTGGGTTTAAGGGAGTAGAATGGATGTTTTCGTTGCGAAACCTTTTTCACAACTTCGGTACCCCGAAATAGTGCATTCAGGCCCGAAACATAAGTTTCACATCTTTTTACATGCCAAAGGTATGTCATATGCTCCGAGCCACTGTCATACATCATTTTGGGTCTAATGGAGTAGAATGGATGCGTTGCGAAACCTTTTTCGCAACTTCGGTACACCGAAATAGTGCATTCAGGCCCGAAACACAAGTTTCTCATCTTTTTACGTGCCAAAGGTTTGACAAATGCTCCGAGCCACTGCCATACATCATTTTGGGTCTAATGGAGTAGAATGGATGCGTTGCGAAACCTTTTTCGCAACTTCGGTACCCCGAAATAGTGAATTCAGGCCCGAAACACAAGTTTCGCATCTTATTACGTGCCAAAGGTTTGCGAAATGCTCCCAACCACTACCATACATAATTTTGGGTCTAATGGAGTAGAATGTATGTTTTCGTTGCGAAACCTTTTTCGCTACTTCGTTACCCCGAAATAGTGCATTCGGGCCCGAAACACATGTTTCGCATCTTTTTACGTGGCAAAGGTTTGCGAAATGGTCCCAACCACTGCAAAACATCATTTTCGGTTTAAGGGAGTAGAATGGATGTTTTCGTTGCGAAACCTTTTTCGCAACTTCGGTACCCCGAAATAGTGCGTTCAGGCCCGAAACACAAGTTTCGCATATTTTTACATGCCAAAGGTTTATCAAATGCTCCGAGCCACTGCCATACATCATTTTTGGTCTAATGGAGTAGAATGGATGTTCTTGTTGCGAAACCTTTTTCGCAACTTCGGTACCCCGAAATAGTGCATTCAGGCCCGAAACACAAGTTTCGCATCTTTTTATGTGCCAAAGGTGTGCGAAATGCTCCCAACCACTGCAAAACATCATTTTGGGTTTAAGGGAGTATAATGGATGTTCTCATTGCGAAACCATATTCGCAACTTTGGTATCCCGAAATAGCGCATTCAGGCCCGAAACACAAGTTTGGCATCCATTTAAGTGCGAAAGGTTTGCGAAATGCTCCCAACCACTGCAAAACATCATTTTGTGTTTAAGGGAGTAGAATGGTTGTTTTCGTTGCGAAACCTTTTTCGCAACTTCGGTACCCCGAAATAGTGCATTCAGGCCCGAAACACAAGTTTCGCATCTTTTTACATGCCAAAGGTTTGTCAAATGCTCCGAGCCACTGCCATACATCATTTCGGGTCTAATGGAGTAGAATGGATGTTTTTGTTGCGAAACCTTTTTCGCAACTTCGGTACCCGAAATAGTGCATTCAAGCCCGAAACACAAGTTTCACATCTTTTTACGTGCCAAAGGTTTGCGAAATGCTCCCAACCACTGCCATACATAATTTTGGGTCTAATGGAGTAGAATGTATGTTTTCGTTGCGAAACCTTTTTCGCTACTTCGGTACCCTGAAATAGTGCATTCGGGCCCGAAACACAAGTTTCGCATCTTTTCACGTGCCAAAGGTTTGCGTAATGCTCCCAACCACTACAAAACATCATTTTCGGTTTAAAGGAGTAGAATGGATGTTTTCGTTGCGAAACCTTTTTCGCAACTTCGGTACCCCGAAATAGTGCATTCAGGCCCGAAACACAAGTTTCGCATATTTTTACATGCCAAAGGTTTATCAAATGCTCCGAGCCACTGTCATACATCATTTTTGGTCTAATGGAGTAGAATGGATGTTCTTGTTGCGAAACCTTTTTCGCAACTTCGGTACCCCGAAATAGTGCATTCAGGCCCAAAACACAAGTTTCGCATCTTTTTACGTGCCAAAGGTTTGCGAAATGCTCCCAACCACTGCCATACATAATTTTGGGTCTAATGGAGTAGAATGTATGTTTTCGTTGCGAAACCTTTTTCGCTACTTCATTACCCCGAAATAGTGCATTCGGGCCCGAAACACAAGTTTCGCATCTTTTTACGTGGCAAAGGTTTGCGAAATGGTCCCAACCACTGCAAAACATCATTTTGGGTTTAAAGGAGTAGAATGGATGTTTTCGTTGCGAAACCTTTTTCGCAACTTCGGTACCCCGAAATAGTGCATTCAGGCCCGAAACACAAGTTTCGCATGTTTTTACATGCCAAAGGTTTATCAAATGCTCCGAGCCACTGCCATACATCATTTTTGGTCTAATGGAGTAGAATGGATGTTCTTGTTGCGAAACCTTTTTCGCAACTTCGGTACCCCGAAATAGTGCATTCAGGCCCGAAACACAAGTTCGCATCTTTTTATGTGCCAAAGGTGTGCGAAATGCTCCCAACCACTGCAAAACATCATTTTGGGTTTAAGGGAGTAGATTGGATGTTTTCATTGCGAAACCATATTTGCAACTTCGGTACCCCGAAATAGTGCATTCAGGCCCGAAACACAAGTTTCGCACCTTTTTTCATGCCAAAGGTTTGTCAAATGCTCCGAGCCACTGCCATACATCATTTTTGGTCTAATGGAGTAGAATGGATGTTTTTGCTGCGAAACCTTTTTCGCAACTTCGGTACCCCGAAATAGTGTATTCAGGCTCGAAACACAAGTTTCGCATCTTTTTACGTGCCAAAGGTTTGCGAAATGCTCCCAACCACTGCAAAACATCATTTTGGGTCTAACGGAGTAGAATGGATGTTTTCGTTGCGAAACCTTTTTCGCAACTTCGGTACCCCGAAATAGTGCATTCAGGCCCGAAACACAAGTTTCGCATCTTTTTACATGCAAAAGGTTTGTCAAATGCTCCGAACCACTGCCGTACATCATTTCGGGTCTAATGGAGTAGAATGGATGTTTTTGTTGCGAAACCTTTTTCGCAACTTCGGTACCCCGAAATAGTACATTCAAGCCCGAAACACAAGTTTCGCATCTTTTTACGTGCCAAAGGTTTGCGAAATGCTCCCAACCGCTGCCATACATAATTTTGGGTCTAATGGAGTAGAATGTATGTTTTCGTTGCGAAACCTTTTTCGCTACTTCGGTACCCTGAAATAGTGCATTCGGGCCCGAAACACAAGTTTCGCATCTTTTCACGTGCCAAAGGTTTGCGTAATGCTCCCAACCACTACAAAACATCATTTTGGGTCTAACAGAGTAGAATGGATGTTTTAGTTGCGAAACCATATTTGCAACTTCGGTCATCATTTTGGGTTTAAGGGAGTAGAATGGATGTTTTCGTTGCGAAACCTTTTTCACAACTTCGGTACCCCGAAATAGTGCATTCAGGCCCGAAACATAAGTTTCACATCTTTTTACATGCCAAAGGTATGTCATATGCTCCGAGCCACTGTCATACATCATTTTGGGTCTAATGGAGTAGAATGGATGCGTTGCGAAACCTTTTTCGCAACTTCGGTACACCGAAATAGTGCATTCAGGCCCAAAACACAAGTTTCACATCTTTTTACATGCCAAAGGTTTGTCAAATGCTCCGAGCCACTGCCATACATCATTTTGGGTCTAATGGAGTAGAATGGATGCGTTGCGAAACCTTTTTCGCAACTTCGGTACCCCGAAATAGTGAATTCAGGCCCGAAACACAAGTTTCGCATCTTATTACGTGCCAAAGGTTTGCGAAATGCTCCCAACCACTACCATACATAATTTTGGGTCTAATGGAGTAGAATGTATGTTTTCGTTGCGAAACCTTTTTCGCTACTTCGTTACCCCGAAATAGTGCATTCGGGCCCGAAACACATGTTTCGCATCTTTTTACGTGGCAAAGGTTTGCGAAATGGTCCCAACCACTGCAAAACATCATTTTCGGTTTAAGGGAGTAGAATGGATGTTTTCGTTGCGAAACCTTTTTCGCAACTTCGGTACCCCGAAATAGTGCATTCAGGCACGAAACACAAGTTTCGCATATTTTTACATGCCAAAGGTTTATCAAATGCTCCGAGCCACTACCATACATCATTTTTGGTCTAATGGAGTAGAATGGATGTTCTTGTTGCGAAACCTTTTTCGCAACTTCGGTACCCCGAAATAGTGCATTCAGGCCCGAAACACAAGTTTCGCATCTTTTTATGTGCCAAAGGTGTGCGAAATGCTCCCAACCACTGCAAAACATCATTTTGGGTTTAAGGGAGTATAATGGATGTTCTCATTGCGAAACCATATTCGCAACTTTGGTATCCCGAAATAGCGCATTCAGGCCCGAAACACAAGTTTGGCATCCATTTAAGTGCGAAAGGTTTGCGAAATGCTCCCAACCACTGCAAAACATCATTTTGTGTTTAAGGGAGTAGAATGGATGTTTTCGTTGCGAAACCTTTTTCGCAACTTCGGTACCCCGAAATAGTGCATTCAGGCCCGAAACACAAGTTTCGCATCTTTTTACATGCCAAAGGTTTGTCAAATGCTCCGAGCCACTGCCATACATCATTTCGGGTCTAATGGAGTAGAATGGATGTTTTTGTTGCGAAACCTTTTTCGCAACTTCGGTACCCGAAATAGTGCATTCAAGCCCGAAACACAAGTTTCACATCTTTTTACGTGCCAAAGGTTTGCGAAATGCTCCCAACCACTGCCATACATAATTTTGGGTCTAATGGAGTAGAATGTATGTTTTCGTTGCGAAACCTTTTTCGCTACTTCGGTACCCTGAAATAGTGCATTCGGGCCCGAAACACAAGTTTCGCATCTTTTCACGTGCCAAAGGTTTGCGTAATGCTCCCAACCACTACAAAACATCATTTTCGGTTTAAAGGAGTAGAATGGATGTTTTCGTTGCGAAACCTTTTTCGCAACTTCGGTACCCCGAATTAGTGCATTCAGGCCCGAAACACAAGTTTCGCATATTTTTACATGCCAAAGGTTTATCAAATGCTCCGAGCCACTGTCATACATCATTTTTGGTCTAATGGAGTAGAATGGATGTTCTTGTTGCGAAACCTTTTTCGCAACTTCGGTACCCCGAAATAGTGCATTCAGGCCCAAAACACAAGTTTCGCATCTTTTTACGTGCCAAAGGTTTGCGAAATGCTCCCAACCACTGCCATACATAATTTAGGGTCTAATGGAGTAGAATGTATGTTTTCGTTGCGAAACCTTTTTCGCTACTTCATTACCCCGAAATAGTGCATTCGGGCCCGAAACACAAGTTTCGCATCTTTTTACGTGGCAAAGGTTTGCGAAATGGTCCCAACCACTGCAAAACATCATTTTGGGTTTAAAGGAGTAGAATGGATGTTTTCGTTGCGAAACCTTTTTCGCAACTTCGGTACCCCGAAATAGTGCATTCAGGCCCGAAACACAAGTTTCGCATGTTTTTACATGCCAAAGGTTTATCAAATGCTCCGAGCCACTGCCATACATCATTTTTGGTCTAATGGAGTAGAATGGATGTTCTTGTTGCGAAACCTTTTTCGCAACTTCGGTACCCCGAAATAGTGCATTCAGGCCCGAAACACAAGTTCACATCTTTTTATGTGCCAAAGGTGTGCGAAATGCTCCCAATCACTGCAAAACATCATTTTGGGTTTAAGGGAGTAGATTGGATGTTTTCATTGCGAAACCATATTTGCAACTTCGGTACCCCGAAATAGTGCATTCAGGCCCGAAACACAAGTTTCGCACCTTTTTTCATGCCAAAGGTTTGTCAAATGCTCCGAGCCACTGCCATACATCATTTTTGGTCTAATGGAGTAGAATGGATGTTTTTGCTGCGAAACCTTTTTCGCAACTTCGGTACCCCGAAATAGTGTATTCAGGCTCGAAACACAAGTTTCGCATCTTTTTACGTGCCAAAGGTTTGCGAAATGCTCCCAACCACTGCAAAACATCATTTTGGGTCTAACGGAGTAGAATGGATGTTTTCGTTGCGAAACCTTTTTCGCAACTTCGGTACCCCGAAATAGTGCATTCAGGCCCGAAACACAAGTTTCGCATGTTTTTACATGCCAAAGGTTTATCAAATGCTCCGAGCCACTGCCATACATCATTTTTGGTCTAATGGAGTAGAATGGATGTTCTTGTTGCGAAACCTTTTTCGCAACTTCGGTACCCCGAAATAGTGCATTCAGGCCCGAAACACAAGTTCGCATCTTTTTATGTGCCAAAGGTGTGCGAAATGCTCCCAACCACTGCAAAACATCATTTTGGGTTTAAGGGAGTAGATTGGATGTTTTCATTGCGAAACCATATTTGCAACTTCGGTACCCCGAAATAGTGCATTCAGGCCCGAAACACAAGTTTCGCACCTTTTTTCATGCCAAAGGTTTGTCAAATGCTCCGAGCCACTGCCATACATCATTTTTGGTCTAATGGAGTAGAATGGATGTTTTTGCTGCGAAACCTTTTTCGCAACTTCGGTACCCCGAAATAGTGTATTCAGGCTCGAAACACAAGTTTCGCATCTTTTTACGTGCCAAAGGTTTGCGAAATGCTCCCAACCACTGCAAAACATCATTTTGGGTCTAACGGAGTAGAATGGATGTTTTCGTTGCGAAACCTTTTTCGCAAATTCGGTACCCCGAAATAGTGCATTCAGGCCCGAAACACAAGTTTCGCATCTTTTTACATGCAAAAGGTTTGTCAAATGCTCCGAGCCACTGCCATACATCATTTCGGGTCTAATGGAGTAGAATGGATGTTTTTGTTGCGAAACCTTTTTCGCAACTTCGGTACCCCGAAATAGTACATTCAAGCCCGAAACACAAGTTTCGCATCTTTTTACGTGCCAAAGGTTTGCGAAATGCCCCCAACCGCTGCCATACATAATTTTGGGTCTAATGGAGTAGAATGTATGTTTTCGTTGCGAAACCTTTTTCGCTACTTCGGTACCCTGAAATAGTGCATTCGGGCCCGAAACACAAGTTTCGCATCTTTTCACGTGCCAAAGGTTTGCGTAATGCTCCCAACCACTACAAAACATCATTTTGGGTCTAACAGAGTAGAATGGATGTTTTAGTTGCGAAACCATATTTGCAACTTCGGTCATCATTTTGGGTTTAAGGGAGTAGAATGGATGTTTTCGTTGCGAAACCTTTTTCACAACTTCGGTACCCCGAAATAGTGCATTCAGGCCCGAAACACAAGTTTCACATCTTTTTACATGCCAAAGGTATGTCATATGCTCCGAGCCACTGTCATACATCATTTTGGGTCTAATGGAGTAGAATGGATGCGTTGCGAAACCTTTTTCGCAACTTCGGTACACCGAAATAGTGCATTCAAGCCCGAAACATAAGTTTCGCAACTTTTTACATGCTAATGGTTTCCGAATTGCTCCCAACCACTTCAAAACATCATTTTGGGTTTAAGGGAGTAGAATGGATGTTTTCGTTGCGAAACCTTTTTCGCAACTTCGGTACCCCGAAATAGTGCATTCAGGCCCGAAACACTAGTTTCACATCTTTTTACATGCCAAAGGTTTGTCAAATGCTCCGAGCCACTGCCATACATCATTTTGGGTCTAATGGAGTAGAATGGATGTTTTCGTTGCAAAACCTTTTTCGCAACTTCGGTACCCCGAAATAGTGCATTCAGGCCCGAAACACAAGTTTCGCATCTTTTTACGTGCCAAAGGTTTGCGAAATGCTCCCAACCACTACCATACATAATTTTGGGTCTAATGGAGTAGAATGTATGTTTTCGTTGCGAAACCTTTTTCGCTACTTCGTTACCCCGAAATAGTGCATTCGGGCCCGAAACACATGTTTCGCATCTTTTTACGTGGCAAAGGTTTGCGAAATGGTCCCAACCACTGCAAAACATCATTTTCGGTTTAAGGGAGTAGAATGGATGTTTTCGTTGCGAAACCTTTTTCGCAACTTCGGTACCCCGAAATAGTGCATTCAGGCCCGAAACACAAGTTTCGCATATTTTTACATGCCAAAGGTTTATCAAATGCTCCGAGCCACTGCCATACATCATTTTTGGTCTAATGGAGTAGAATGGATGTTCTTGTTGCGAAACCTTTTTCGCAACTTCGGTACCCCGAAATAGTGCATTCAGGCCCGAAACACAAGTTTCGCATCTTTTTATGTGCCAAAGGTGTGCGAAATGCTCCCAACCACTGCAAAACATCATTTTGGGTTTAAGGGAGTATAATGGATGTTCTCATTGCGAAACCATATTCGCAACTTTGGTATCCCGAAATAGCGCATTCAGGCCCGAAACACAAGTTTGGCATCCATTTACGTGCGAAAGGTTTGCGAAATGCTCCCAACCACTGCAAAACATCATTTTGTGTTTAAGGGAGTAGAATGGATGTTTTCGTTGCGAAACCTTTTTCGCAACATCGGTACCCCGAAATAGTGCATTCAGGCCCGAAACACAAGTTTCGCATCTTTTTACATGCCAAAGGTTTGTCAAATGCTCCGAGCCACTGCCATACATCATTTCGGGTCTAAAGGAGTAGAATGGATGTTTTTGTTGCGAAACCTTTTTCGCAACTTCGGTACCCGAAATAGTGCATTCAAGCCCGAAACACAAGTTTCACATCTTTTTATGTGCCAAAGGTTTGCGAAATGCTCCCAACCACTGCCATACATAATTTTGGGTCTAATGGAGTAGAATGTATGTTTTCGTTGCGAAACCTTTTTCGCTACTTCGGTACCCTGAAATAGTGCATTCGGGCCCGAAACACAAGTTTCGCATCTTTTCACGTGCCAAAGGTTTGCGTAATGCTCCCAACCACTACAAAACATCATTTTCGGTTTAAAGGAGTAGAATGGATGTTTTCGTTGCGAAACCTTTTTCGCAACTTCGGTACCCCGAAATAGTGCATTCAGGCCCGAAACACAAGTTTCGCATATTTTTACATGCCAAAGGTTTATCAAATGCTCCGAGCCACTGTCATACATCATTTTTGGTCTAATGGAGTAGAATGGATGTTCTTGTTGCGAAACCTTTTTCGCAACTTCGGTACCCCGAAATAGTGCATTCAGGCCCAAAACACAAGTTTCGCATCTTTTTACGTGCCAAAGGTTTGCGAAATGCTCCCAACCACTGCCATACATAATTTTGGGTCTAATGGAGTAGAATGTATGTTTTCGTTGCGAAACCTTTTTCGCTACTTCATTACCCCGAAATAGTGCATTCGGGCCCGAAACACAAGTTTCGCATCTTTTTACGTGGCAAAGGTTTGCGAAATGGTCCCAACCACTGCAAAACATCATTTTGGGTTTAAAGGAGTAGAATGGATGTTTTCGTTGCGAAATCTTTTTCGCAACTTCGGTACCCCGAAATAGTGCATTCAGGCCCGAAATACAAGTTTCGCATGTTTTTACATGCCAAAGGTTTATCAAATGCTCCGAGCCACTGCCATACATCATTTTTGGTCTAATGGAGTAGAATGGATGTTCTTGTTGCGAAACCTTTTTCGCAACTTCGGTACCCCGAAATAGTGCATTCAGGCCCGAAACACAAGTTCGCATCTTTTTATGTGCCAAAGGTGTGCGAAATGCTCCCAACCACTGCAAAACATCATTTTGGGTTTAAGGGAGTAGATTGGATGTTTTCATTGCGAAACCATATTTGCAACTTCGGTACCCCGAAATAGTGCATTCAGGCCCGAAACACAAGTTTCGCACCTTTTTTCATGCCAAAGGTTTGTCAAATGCTCCGAGCCACTGCCATACATCATTTTTGGTCTAATGGAGTAGAATGGATGTTTTTGCTGCGAAACCTTTTTCGCAACTTCGGTACCCCGAAATAGTGTATTCAGGCTCGAAACACAAGTTTCGCATCTTTTTACGTGCCAAAGGTTTGCAAAATGCTCCCAACCACTGCAAAACATCATTTTAAGTTTCAAGGAGTAGAGTGGATGTTTTCGTTAAGAAACCATATTTGCAACTTCGGTACACCGAAATAGTGCATTCAAGCCCGAAACATAAGTTTCGCAACTTTTTACATGCTAATGGTTTCCGAATTGCTCCCAACCACTGCAAAACATCATTTTGGGTTTAAGGGAGTAGAATGGATGTTTTCGTTGCGAAACCTTTTTCGCAACTTCGGTACCCCGAAATAGTGCATTCTGGCCCGAAACACTAGTTTCGCATCTTTTTACATGCCAAAGGTTTATCAAATGCTTCGAGCCACTGCCATACATCATTTTTGGTCTAATGGAGTAGAATGGATGTTCTTGTTGCGAAACCTTTTTCGCAACTTCGGTACCCCGAAATAGAGCATTCAGGCCCGAAACACAAGTTTCGCATCTTTTTATGTGCCAATGGTGTGCGAAATGCTCCCAACCACTGCAAAACATCTTTTTGGGTTTAAGGGAGTATAATGGATGTTCTCATTTCGAAACCATATTCACAACTTTGGTACCCCGAAATAGCGCTTTCAGGCCCGAAACACAAGTTTTGCATCCATTTACGTGCGAAAGGTTTGCGAAATGCTCCCAACCACTGCAAAACATCATTTTGGGTTTAAGGGAGTAGAATGGACGTTTTCGTTGCGAAACCTTTGTCGCAACTTCGGTACCCCAAAATAGTGCATTCAGGCCCGAAACACAAGTTTCGCATCTTTTTTCATGCCAAAGGTTTGTCAAATGTTCCGAGCCACTGCCATACATCATTTTTAGTCTAATGGAGTAGGATGGATGTTTTTGTTGTGAAACCTTTTT
>JAQONI010000087.1:0-105895 GCA_036936925.1 Cenchrus fungigraminus
CGCCAACCTTCGGCATGTGAAAAGATGCAAAACTTGTGTTTTGGGCCTAAATACACTATTTCAGGGTACCGAAGTTACAAAAATAGTTTCGCAATGAATGCACATATTATACTCCGTTAGACACAAAATGATGTTTGGGAGTGCTCCGGAGTATTTCGCAAACCTTCGGCATGTGAAAAGATGCAAAACTTGTGTTTTGGGCCTAAATACACTATTTCAGGGTACCGAAGATACAAAAATAGTTTCGCAATTAATCCTCCCATTCTACTCCATTAGACCTAAAATGATGTTTGGGAGTGCTCCGGAGCATTTCGCAAACCTTCGGCATGTGAAAAGATGCAAAACTTGTGTTTTGGGCATGAATACACTATTTCAGGGTACTGATGTTACAAAAATAGTTTCGCAATGAATGCACCCATTCTACTCCATTAAACCCAAAATGATGTTTGGGAGTGCTCCGGAGCATTTCGCCAACCTTCGGCATGTGAAAAGATGCAAAACTTGTGTTTTGGGCCTAAATACACTATTTCAGGGTACCGAAGTTACAAAAATAGTTTCGCAATGAATGCACATATTCTACTCCGTTAGACACAAAATGATGTTTGGGAGTGCTCCGGAGTATTTCGCAAACCTTCGGCATGTGAAAAGATGCAAAACTTGTGTTTTGGGCCTAAATACACTATTTCAGGGTACCGAAGATACAAAAATAGTTTCGCAATTAATCCTCCCATTCTACTCCATTAGACCTAAAATGATGTTTGGGAGTGCTCCGGAGCATTTCGCAAACCTTCGGCATGTGAAAAGATGCAAAACTTGTGTTTTGGGCCTAAATACACTATTTCAGGGTACCGAAGTTACAAAAATAGTTTCGCAATTAATCCACCCATTCTACTCCATTAGACCTAAAATGATGTTTGGGACTGCTCCGGAGCATTTCGCAAACCTTCGGCATGTGAAAAGATGCAAAACTTGTGTTTTGGGCATGAATACACTATTTCAGGGTACCGATGTTACAAAAATAGTTTCGCAATGAATGCACCCATTCTACTCCATTAGACCCAAAATGATGGTTGGGAGTGCTCCGGAGCATTTCGCCAACCTTCGGCATGTGAAAAGATGCAAAACTTGTGTCTTGGGCCTAAATACACTATTTCAGGGTACCGAAGTTACAAAAATAGTTTCGCAATGAATGCACCTATTCTACTCCGTTAGACTCAAAATGATGTTTGGGAGTGCTCCGGAGCATTTCGGAAACCTTCGGCATGTGAAAAGATGCAAAACTTGTGTCTTGGGCCTAAATACACTATTTCAGGGTACCGAAGTTACAAAAATAGTTTCGCAATGAATGCACCTATTCTACTCCGTTAGACTCAAAATGATGTTTGGGAGTGCTCCGGAGCATTTCGCAAACCTTCGGCATGTGAAAAGATGCAAAACTTGTGTTTTGGGCATGAATACACTATTTCAGGGTACTGATGTTACAAAAATAGTTTCGCAATGAATGCACCCATTCTACTCCATTAAACCCAAAATGATGTTTGGGAGTGCTCTGGAGCATTTCGCCAACCTTCGGCATGTCAAAAGATGCAAAACTTGTGTTTTGGGCCTAAATACACTATTTCAGGGTACCGAAGTTACAAAAATAGTTTCGCAATGAATGCACATATTCTACTCCGTTAGACACAAAATGATGTTTGGGAGTGCTCCGGAGTATTTCGCAAACCTTCGGCATGTGAAAAGATGCAAAACTTGTGTTTTGGGCCTAAATACACTATTTCAGGGTACCGAAGATACAAAAATAGTTTCGCAATTAATCCTCCCATTCTACTCCATTAGACCTAAAATGATGTTTGGGAGTGCTCCGGAGCATTTCGCAAACCTTCGGCATGTGAAAAGATGCAAAACTTGTGTTTTGGGCCTAAATACACTATTTCAGGGTACCGAAGTTACAAAAATAGTTTCGCAATTAATCCACCCATTCTACTCCATTAGACCTAAAATGATGTTTGGGAGTGCTCCGGAGCATTTCGCAAACCTTCGGCATGTGAAAAGATGCAAAACTTGTGTTTTGGGCATGAATACACTATTTCAGGGTACCGATGTTACAAAAATAGTTTCGCAATGAATGCACCCATTCTACTCTATTAGACCCAAAATGATGGTTGGGAGTGCTCCGGAGCATTTCGCCAACCTTCGGCATGTGAAAAGATGCAAAACTTGTGTCTTGGGCCTAAATACACTATTTCAGGGTACCGAAGTTACAAAAATAGTTTCGCAATGAATGCACCTATTCTACTCCGTTAGACTCAAAATGATGTTTGGGAGTGCTCTGGAGCATTTCGGAAACCTTCGGCATGTGAAAAGATGCAAAACTTGTGTTTTGGGCCTAAATACACTACTTCAGGGTACCGATGTTACAAAAATAGTTTCGCAATTAATCCACCCATTCTACTCCATTAGACCTAAAATGATGTTTGGGAGTGCTCCGGAGCATTTCGCAAACCTTCGGCATGTGAAAAGATGCAAAACTTGTGTTTTGGGCATGAATACACTATTTCAGGGTACCGATGTTACAAAAATAGTTTCGCAATGAATGCACCCATTCTACTCCATTAAACCCAAAATGATGTTTGGGAGTGCTCCGGAGCATTTCGCCAACCTTCGGCATGTGAAAAGATGCAAAACTTTTGTTTTGGGCCTAAATACACTATTTCAGGGTACCGAAGTTACAAAAATAGTTTCGCAATGAATGCACATATTCTACTCCGTTAGACACAAAATGATGTTTGGGAGTGCTCCGGAGTATTTCGCAAACCTTCGGCATGTGAAAAGATGCAAAACTTGTGTTTTGGGCCTAAATACACTATTTCAGGGTACCGAAGTTACAAAAATAGTTTCGCAATTAATCCTCCCATTCTACTCCATTAGACTTAAAATGATGTTTGGGAGTGCTCCGGAGCATTTCGCAAACCTTCGGCATGTGAAAAGATGCAAAACTTGTGTTTTGGGCCTAAATACACTATTTCAGGGTACCGAAGTTACAAAAATAGTTTCGCAATTAATCCACCCATTCTACTCCATTAGACCTAAAATGATGTTTGGGAGTGCTCCGGAGCATTTCGCAAACCTTCGGCATGTGAAAAGATGCAAAACTTGTGTTTTGGGCATGAATACACTATTTCAGGGTACCGATGTTACAAAAATAGTTTCGCAATGAATGCACCCATTCTACTCCATTAGACCCAAAATGATGGTTGGGAGTGCTCCGGAGCATTTCGCCAACCTTCGGCATGTGAAAAGATGCAAAACTTGTGTCTTGGGCCTAAATACACTATTTCAGGGTACCGAAGTTACAAAAATAGTTTCGCAATGAATGCACCTATTCTACTCCGTTAGACACAAAATGATGTTTGGGAGTGCTCCGGAGCATTTCGCAAACCTTCGGCATGTGAAAAGATGCAAAACTTGTGTTTTGGGCCTAAATACACTACTTCAGGGTACCGATGTTACAAAAATAGTTTCGCAATTAATCCACCCATTCTACTCCATTAGACCTAAAATGATGTTTGGGAGTGCTCCGGAGCATTTCGCAAACCTTCGGCACGTGAAAAGATGCAAAACTTGTGTTTTGGGCATGAATACACTATTTCAGGGTACCGATGTTACAAAAATAGTTTCGCAATGAATGAACCCATTCTACTCCATTAGACCCAAAATGATGTTTGGGAGTGCTCCGGAGCATTTCGCCAACCTTCGGCATGTGAAAAGATGCAAAACTTATGTTTTGGGCCTAAATACACTATTTCAGGGTACCGAAGTTACAAAAATAGTTTCGCAATGAATGCACATATTCTACTCCGTTAGACACAAAATGATGTTTGGGAGTGCTCCGGAGCATTTCGCAAACCTTCGGCATGTGAAAAGATGCAAAACTTGTGTTTTGGGCCTAAATACACTATTTCAGGGTACCGAAGTTACAAAAATAGTTTCGCAATTAATCCACCCATTCTACTCCATTAGACCTAAAATGACGTTTGGGAGTGCTCCGGATCATTTCGCAAACCTTCGGCATGTGAAAAGATGCAAAACTTGTGTTGTGGGCCTAAATACACTATTTCAGGGTACCGAAGTTACAAAAATAGTTTCGCAATTAATCCACCCATTCTACTCCATTAGACCTAAAATGATGTTTGGGAGTGCTCCGGAGCATTTCGCAAACCTTCGGCATGTGAAAAGATGCAAAACTTGTGTTTTGGGCATGAATACACTATTTCAGGGTACCGATGTTACAAAAATAGTTTCGCAATGAATGCACCCATTCTACTCCATTAGACCCAAAATGATGTTTGGGAGTGCTCCGGAGCATTTCGCCAACCTTCGGCATGTGAAAAGATGCAAAACTTGTGTTTTGGGCCTAAATACACTATTTCAGGGTACCGAAGTTACAAAAATAGTTTCGCAATGAATGCACCTATTCTACTCCGTTAGACACAAAATGATGTTTGGGAGTGCTCCGGAGCATTTCGCAAACCTTCGGCATGTGAAAAGATGCAAAACTTGTGTTTTGGGCCTAAATACACTATTTCAGGGTACCGAAGTTACAAAAATAGTTTCGCAATTAATCCACCCATTCTACTCCATTAGACCTAAAATGATGTTTGGGAGTGCTCCGGAGCATTTCGCAAACCTTCGGCATGTGAAAAGATGCAAAACTTGTGTTTTGGGCATGAATACATTATTTCAGGGTACTGATGTTACAAAAATAGTTTCGCAATGAATGCACCCATTCTACTCCATTAAACCCAAAATGATGTTTGGGAGTGCTCCGGAGCATTTCGCCAACGTTCGGCATGTGAAAAGATGCAAAACTTGTGTTTTGGGCCTAAATACACTATTTCAGGGTACCGAAGTTACAAAAATAGTTTCGCAATTAATCCACCCATTCTACTCCATTAGACCTAAAATGACGTTTGGGAGTGCTCCGGATCATTTCGCAAACCTTCGGCATGTGAAAAGATGCAAAACTTGTGTTGTGGGCCTAAATACACTATTTCAGGGTACCGAAGTTACAAAAATAGTTTCGCAATTAATCCACCCATTCTACTCCATTAGACCTAAAATGATGTTTGGGAGTGCTCCGGAGCATTTCGCAAACCTTCGGCATGTGAAAAGATGCAAAACTTGTGTTTTGGGCATGAATA
This sequence comes from Cenchrus fungigraminus, assembly GCA_036936925.1. Taxonomy (NCBI): domain Eukaryota; kingdom Viridiplantae; phylum Streptophyta; class Magnoliopsida; order Poales; family Poaceae; genus Cenchrus; species Cenchrus fungigraminus. The sequence goes on from JAQONI010000087.1 coordinate 5,202, forward strand.
CACTATTTCAGGGTACCGATGTTACAAAAATAGTTTCGCAATGAATGCACCCATTCTACTCCATTAGACCCAAAATGATGTTTGGGAGTGCTCCGGAGCATTTCGCCAACCTTCGGCATGTGAAAAGATGCAAAACTTGTGTTTTGGGCCTAAATACACTATTTCAGGGTACCGAAGTTACAAAAATAGTTTCGCAATGAATGCACCTATTCTACTCCGTTAGACACAAAATGATGTTTGGGAGTGCTCCGGAGCATTTCGCAAACCTTCGGCATGTGAAAAGATGCAAAACTTGTGTTTTGGGCCTAAATACACTATTTCAGGGTACCGAAGTTACAAAAATAGTTTCGCAATTAATCCACCCATTCTACTCCATTAGACCTAAAATGATGTTTGGGAGTGCTCCGGAGCATTTCGCAAACCTTCGGCATGTGAAAAGATGCAAAACTTGTGTTTTGGGCATGAATACACTATTTCAGGGTACCGATGTTACAAAAATAGTTTCGCAATGAATGAACCCATTCTACTCCATTAGACACAAAATGATGTTTGGGAGTGCTCCGGAGCATTTCGCAAACCTTCGGCATGTGAAAAGATGCAAAACTTATGTTTTGGGCATGAATACACTATTTCAGGGTACCGATGTTACAAAAATAGTTTCGCAATGAATGAACCCATTCTACTCCATTAGACCCAAAATGATGTTTGGGAGTGCTCCGGAGCATTTCGCAAACCTTCGGCATGTGAAAAGATGCAAAACTTGTGTTTTGGGCCTAAATACACTACTTCAGGGTACCGAAGTTACAAAAATAGTTTCACAATTAATCCACCCATTCTACTCCATTAGACCAAAAATGATGTTTGGGAGTGCTCCGGAGCATTTCGCAAACCTTCGGCATGTGAAAAGATGCAAAACTTGTGTTTTGGGCATGAATACACTATTTCAGGGTACTGATGTTACAAAAATAGTTTCGCAATGAATGCACCCATTCTACTCCATTAAACCCAAAATGATGTTTGGGAGTGCTCCGGAGCATTTCGCCAACCTTCGGCATGTGAAAAGATGCAAAACTTGTGTTTTGGGCCTAAATACACTATTTCAGGGTACCGAAGTTACAAAAATAGTTTCGCAATGAATGCACATATTCTACTCCGTTAGACACAAAATGATGTTTGGGAGTGCTCCGGAGTATTTCGCAAACCTTCGGCATGTGAAAAGAAGCAAAACTTGTGTTTTGGGCCTAAATACACTATTTCAGGGTACCGAAGTTACAAAAATAGTTTCGCAATTAATCCTCCCATTCTACTCCATTAGACTTAAAATGATGTTTGGGAGTGCTCCGGAGCATTTCGCAAACCTTCGGCATGTGAAAAGATGCAAAACTTGTGTTTTGGGCCTAAATACACTATTTCAGGGTACCGAAGTTACAAAAATAGTTTCGCAATTAATCCACCCATTCTACTCCATTAGACCTAAAATGATGTTTGGGAGTGCTCCGGAGCATTTTGCAAACCTTCGGCATGTGAAAAGATGCAAAACTTGTGTTTTGGGCATGAATACACTATTTCAGGGTACCGATGTTACAAAAATAGTTTCGCAATGAATGCACCCATTCTACTCCATTAGACCCAAAATGATGGTTGGGAGTGCTCCGGAGCATTTCGCCAACCTTCGGCATGTGAAAAGATGCAAAACTTGTGTCTTGGGCCTAAATACACTATTTCAGGGTACCGAAGTTACAAAAATAGTTTCGCAATGAATGCACCTAATCTACTCCGTTAGACACAAAATGATGTTTGGGAGTGCTCCGGAGCATTTCGCAAACCTTCGGCATGTGAAAAGATGCAAAACTTGTGTTTTGGGCCTAAATACACTACTTCAGGGTAACGATGTTACAAAAATAGTTTCGCAATTAATCCACCCATTCTACTCCATTAGACCTAAAATGATGTTTGGGAGTGCTCCGGAGCATTTCGCAAACCTTCGGCATGTGAAAAGATGCAAAACTTGTGTTTTGTGCATGAATACACTATTTCAGGGTACCGATGTTACAAAAATAGTTTCGCAATGAATGAACCCATTCTACTCCATTAGACCCAAAATGATGTTTGGGAGTGCTCCGGAGCATTTCGCAAACCTTCGGCATGTGAAAAGATGCAAAACTTGTGTTTTGGGCATGAATACACTATTTCAGGGTACCGATGTTACAAAAATAGTTTCGCAATGAATGCACCCATTCTACTCCATTAGACCCAAAATGATGTTTGGGAGTGCTCCGGAGCATTTCGCCAACCTTCGGCATGTGAAAAGATGCAAAACTTGTGTTTTGGGCCTAAATACACTATTTTAGGGTACCGAAGTTACAAAAATAGTTTCGCAATGAATGCACCCATTCTACTCCATTAGACCCAAAATGATGTTTGGCAGTGCTCCGGAGCATTTCGCCAACCTTCGGCATGTGAAAAGATGCAAAACTTGTGTTTTGGGCCTAAATACACTATTTCAGGATATCGAAGTTACAAAAATAGTTTCGCAATTAATCCACCCATTCTACTCCATTAGAACTAAAATGATGTTTGGGAGTGCTCCTGAGCATTTCGCAAACCTTCGGCATGTGAAAAGATGCAAAACTTGTGTTTTGGGCCTAAATACACTATTTCAGGGTACCGAAGTTACAAAAATAGTTTCGCAATGAATGCACCTATTCTACTCCGTTAGACTCAAAATGATGTTTGGGAGTGCTCCGGAGCATTTCGCAAACCTTCGGCATGTGAAAAGATGCAAAACTTGTGTTTTGGGCCTAAATACACTATTTCAGGGTACCGATGTTACAAAAATAGTTTCGCAATTAATCCACCCATTCTACTCCATTAGACCTAAAATGATGTTTGGGAGCACTCCGGAGCATTTCGCAAACCTTCGGCATGTGAAAAGATGCAAAACTTGTGTTTTGGGCATGAATACACTATTTCAGGGTACCGATGTTACAAAAATAGTTTCGCAATGAATGAACCCATTCTACTCCATTAGACACAAAATGATGTTTGGAAGTGCTCCGGAGCATTTCGCAAACCTTCGGCATGTGAAAAGATGCAAAACTTATGTTTTGGGCATGAATACACTATTTCAGGGTACCGATGTTACAAAAATAGTTTCGCAATGAATGAACCCATTCTACTCCATTAGACCCAAAATGATGTTTGGGAGTGCTCCGGAGCATTTCGCAAACCTTCGGCATGTGAAAAGATGCAAAACTTGTGTTTTGGGCCTAAATACACTACTTCAGGGTACCGAAGTTACAAAAATAGTTTCACAATTAATCCACCCATTCTACTCCATTAGACCAAAAATGATGTTTGGGAGTGCTCCGGAGCATTACGCAAACCTTCGGCATGTGAAAAGATGCAAAACTTGTGTTTTGGGCCTAAATACACTATTTTAGGGTACCGAAGTTACAAAAATAGTTTCGCAATTAATCCACCCATTCTACTCCATTAGACCTAAAATGATGTTTGGGAGTGCTCCGGAGCATTTCGCAAACCTTCGGCATGTGAAAAGATGCAAAACTTGTGTTTTGGGCATGAATACACTATTTCAGGGTACCGATGTTACAAAAATAGTTTCGCAATGAATGCACCCATTCTACTCCATTAGACCCAAAATGATGTTTGGGAGTGCTCCGGAGCATTTCGCAAACCTTCGGCATGTGAAAAGATGCAAAACTTGTGTTTTGGGCCTAAATACACTATTTTAGGGTACCGAAGTTACAAAAATAGTTTCGCAATTAATCCACCCATTCTACTCCATTAGACCTAAAATGATGTTTGGGAGTGCTCCGGAGCATTTCGCAAACCTTCGGCATGTGAAAATATGCAAAACTTGTGTTTTGGGCATGAATACACTATTTCAGGGTACCGATGTTACAAAAATAGTTTCGCAATGAATGCACCCATTCTACTCCATTAGACCCAAAATGATGTTTGGGAGTGCTCCGGAGCATTTCGCCAACCTTCGGCATGTGAAAAGATGCAAAACTTGTGTTTTGGGCCTAAATACACTATTTCAGGGTACCGAAGTTACAAAAATAGTTTCGCAATGAATGCACCTATTCTACTCCGTTAGACACAAAATGATGTTTGGGAGTGCTCCGGAGCATTTCGCAAACCTTCGGCATGTGAAAAGATGCAAAACTTGTGTTTTGGGCCTAAATACACTATTTCAGGGTACCGAAGTTACAAAAATAGTTTCGCAATTAATCCACCCATTCTACTCCATTAGACCTAAAATGATGTTTGGGAGTGCTCCGGAGCATTTCGCAAACCTTCGGCATGTGAAAAGATGCAAAACTTGTGTTTTGGGCATGAATACATTATTTCAGGGTACTGATGTTACAAAAATAGTTTCGCAATGAATGCACCCATTCTACTCCATTAAACCCAAAATGATGTTTGGGAGTGCTCCGGAGCATTTCGCCAACCTTCGGCATGTGAAAAGATGCAAAACTTGTGTTTTGGGCCTAAATACACTATTTCAGGGTACCGAAGTTACAAAAATAGTTTCGCAATTAATCCACCCATTCTACTCCATTAGACCTAAAATGACGTTTGGGAGTGCTCCGGATCATTTCGCAAACCTTCGGCATGTGAAAAGATGCAAAACTTGTGTTGTGGGCCTAAATACACTATTTCAGGGTACCGAAGTTACAAAAATAGTTTCGCAATTAATCCACCCATTCTACTCCATTAGACCTAAAATGATGTTTGGGAGTGCTCCGGAGCATTTCGCAAACCTTCGGCATGTGAAAAGATGCAAAACTTGTGTTTTGGGCATGAATACACTATTTCAGGGTACCGATGTTACAAAAATAGTTTCGCAATGAATGCACCCATTCTACTCCATTAGACCCAAAATGATGTTTGGGAGTGCTCCGGAGCATTTCGCCAACCTTCGGCATGTGAAAAGATGCAAAACTTGTGTTTTGGGCCTAAATACACTATTTCAGGGTACCGAAGTTACAAAAATAGTTTCGCAATGAATGCACCTATTCTACTCCGTTAGACACAAAATGATGTTTGGGAGTGCTTCGGAGCATTTCGCAAACCTTCGGCATGTGAAAAGATGCAAAACTTGTGTTTTGGGCCTAAATACACTATTTCAGGGTACCGAAGTTACAAAAATAGTTTCGCAATTAATCCACCCATTCTACTCCATTAGACCTAAAATGATGTTTGGGAGTGCTCCGGAGCATTTCGCAAACCTTCGGCATGTGAAAAGATGCAAAACTTGTGTTTTGGGCATGAATACACTATTTCAGGGTACCGATGTTACAAAAATAGTTTCGCAATGAATGAACCCATTCTACTCCATTAGACACAAAATGATGTTTGGGAGTGCTCCGGAGCATTTCGCAAAACTTCGGCATGTGAAAAGATGCAAAACTTATGTTTTGGGCATGAATACACTATTTCAGGGTACCGATGTTACAAAAATAGTTTCGCAATGAATGAACCCATTCTACTCCATTAGACCCAAAATGATGTTTGGGAGTGCTCCGGAGCATTTCGCAAACCTTCGGCATGTGAAAAGATGCAAAACTTGTGTTTTGGGCCTAAATACACTACTTCAGGGTACCGAAGTTACAAAAATAGTTTCACAATTAATCCACCCATTCTACTCCATTAGACCAAAAATGATGTTTGGGAGTGCTCCGGAGCATTTCGCAAACCTTCGGCATGTGAAAAGATGCAAAACTTGTGTTTTGGGCATGAATACACTATTTCAGGGTACTGATGTTACAAAAATAGTTTCGCAATGAATGCACCCATTCTACTCCATTAAACCCAAAATGATGTTTGGGAGTGCTCCGGAGCATTTCGCCAACCTTCGGCATGTGAAAAGATGCAAAACTTGTGTTTTGGGCCTAAATACACTATTTCAGGGTACCGAAGTTACAAAAATAGTTTCGCAATGAATGCACATATTCTACTCCGTTAGACACAAAATGATGTTTGGGAGTGCTCCGGAGTATTTCGCAAACCTTCGGCATGTGAAAAGAAGCAAAACTTGTGTTTTGGGCCTAAATACACTATTTCAGGGTACCGAAGTTACAAAAATAGTTTCGCAATTAATCCTCCCATTCTACTCCATTAGACTTAAAATGATGTTTGGGAGTGCTCCGGAGCATTTCGCAAACCTTCGGCATGTGAAAAGATGCAAAACTTGTGTTTTGGGCCTAAATACACTATTTCAGGGTACCGAAGTTACAAAAATAGTTTCGCAATTAATCCACCCATTCTACTCCATTAGACCTAAAATGATGTTTGGGAGTGCTCCGGAGCATTTTGCAAACCTTCGGCATGTGAAAAGATGCAAAACTTGTGTTTTGGGCATGAATACACTATTTCAGGGTACCGATGTTACAAAAATAGTTTCGCAATGAATGCACCCATTCTACTCCATTAGACCCAAAATGATGGTTGGGAGTGCTCCGGAGCATTTCGCCAACCTTCGGCATGTGAAAAGATGCAAAACTTGTGTCTTGGGCCTAAATACACTATTTCAGGGTACCGAAGTTACAAAAATAGTTTCGCAATGAATGCACCTAATCTACTCCGTTAGACACAAAATGATGTTTGGGAGTGCTCCGGAGCATTTCGCAAACCTTCGGCATGTGAAAAGATGCAAAACTTGTGTTTTGGGCCTAAATACACTACTTCAGGGTACCGATGTTACAAAAATAGTTTCGCAATTAATCCACCCATTCTACTCCATTAGACCTAAAATGATGTTTGGGAGTGCTCCGGAGCATTTCGCAAACCTTCGGCATGTGAAAAGATGCAAAACTTGTGTTTTGTGCATGAATACACTATTTCAGGGTACCGATGTTACAAAAATAGTTTCGCAATGAATGAACCCATTCTACTCCATTAGACCCAAAATGATGTTTGGGAGTGCTCCGGAGCATTTCGCAAACCTTCGGCATGTGAAAAGATGCAAAACTTGTGTTTTGGGCATGAATACACTATTTCAGGGTACCGATGTTACAAAAATAGTTTCGCAATGAATGCACCCATTCTACTCCATTAGACCCAAAATGATGTTTGGGAGTGCTCCGGAGCATTTCGCCAACCTTCGGCATGTGAAAAGATGCAAAACTTGTGTTTTGGGCCTAAATACACTATTTTAGGGTACCGAAGTTACAAAAATAGTTTCGCAATGAATGCACCCATTCTACTCCATTAGACCCAAAATGATGTTTGGCAGTGCTCCGGAGCATTTCGCCAACCTTCGGCATGTGAAAAGATGCAAAACTTGTGTTTTGGGCCTAAATACACTATTTCAGGATATCGAAGTTACAAAAATAGTTTCGCAATTAATCCACCCATTCTACTCCATTAGAACTAAAATGATGTTTGGGAGTGCTCCTGAGCATTTCGCAAACCTTCGGCATGTGAAAAGATGCAAAACTTGTGTTTTGGGCCTAAATACACTATTTCAGGGTACCGAAGTTACAAAAATAGTTTCGCAATGAATGCACCTATTCTACTCCGTTAGACACAAAATGATGTTTGGGAGTGCTCCGGAGCATTTCGCAAACCTTCGGCATGTGAAAAGATGCAAAACTTGTGTTTTGGGCCTAAATACACTATTTCAGGGTACCGATGTTACAAAAATAGTTTCGCAATTAATCCACCCATTCTACTCCATTAGACCTAAAATGATGTTTGGGAGCACTCCGGAGCATTTCGCAAACCTTCGGCATGTGAAAAGATGCAAAACTTGTGTTTTGGGCATGAATACACTATTTCAGGGTACCGTTGTTACAAAAATAGTTTCGCAATGAATGAACCCATTCTACTCCATTAGACACAAAATGATGTTTGGAAGTGCTCCGGAGCATTTCGCAAACCTTCGGCATGTGAAAAGATGCAAAACTTATGTTTTGGGCATGAATACACTATTTCAGGGTACCGATGTTACAAAAATAGTTTCGCAATGAATGAACCCATTCTACTCCATTAGACCCAAAATGATGTTTGGGAGTGCTCCGGAGCATTTCGCAAACCTTCGGCATGTGAAAAGATGCAAAACTTGTGTTTTGGGCCTAAATACACTACTTCAGGGTACCGAAGTTACAAAAATAGTTTCACAATTAATGCACCCATTCTACTCCATTAGACCAAAAATGATGTTTGGGAGTGCTCCGGAGCATTACGCAAACCTTCGGCATGTGAAAAGATGCAAAACTTGTGTTTTGGGCCTAAATACACTATTTTAGGGTACCGAAGTTACAAAAATAGTTTCGCAATTAATCCACCCATTCTACTCCATTAGACCTAAAATGATGTTTGGGAGTGCTCCGGAGCATTTCGCAAACCTTCGGCATGTGAAAAGATGCAAAACTTGTGTTTTGGGCATGAATACACTATTTCAGGGTACCGATGTTACAAAAATAGTTTCGCAATGAATGCACCCATTCTACTCCATTAGACCCAAAATGATGTTTGGGAGTGCTCCGGAGCATTTCGCAAACCTTCGGCATGTGAAAAGATGCAAAACTTTTGTTTTGGGCCTAAATACACTATTTTAGGGTACCGAAGTTACAAAAATAGTTTCGCAATTAATCCACCCATTCTACTCCATTAGACCTAAAATGATGTTTGGGAGTGCTCCGGAGCATTTCGCAAACCTTCGGCATGTGAAAATATGCAAAACTTGTGTTTTGGGCATGAATACACTATTTCAGGGTACCGATGTTACAAAAATAGTTTCGCAATGAATGCACCCATTCTACTCCATTAGACCCAAAATGATGTTTGGCAGTGCTCCGGAGCATTTCGCCAACCTTCGGCATGTGAAAAGATGCAAAACTTGTGTTTTGGCCTAAATACACTATTTCAGGATACCGAAGTTACAAAAATAGTTTCGCAATTAATCCACCCATTCTACTCCATTAGAACTAAAATGATGTTTGGGAGTGCTCCTGAGCATTTCGCAAACCTTCGGCATGTGAAAAGATGCAAAACTTGTGTTTTGGGCCTAAATACACTATTTCAGGGTACCGAAGTTACAAAAATAGTTTCGCAATGAATGCACCTATTCTACTCCGTTAGACACAAAATGATGTTTGGGAGTGCTCCGGAGCATTTCGCAAACCTTCGGCATGTGAAAAGATGCAAAACTTGTGTTTTGGGCCTAAATATACTATTTCAGGGTACCGATGTTACAAAAATAGTTTCGCAATTAATCCACCCATTCTACTCCATTAGACCTAAAATGATGTTTGGGAGCACTCCGCAGCATTTCGCAAACCTTCGGCATGTGAAAAGATGCAAAACTTGTGTTTTGGGCATGAATACACTATTTCAGGGTACCGATGTTACAAAAATAGTTTCGCAATGAATGAACCCATTCTACTCCATTAGACCCAAAATGATGTTTGGGAGTGCTCCGGAGCATTTCGCAAACCTTCGGCATGTGAAAAGATGCAAAACTTATGTTTTGGGCATGAATACACTATTTCAGGGTACCGATGTTACAAAAATAGTTTCGCAATGAATGAACCCATTCTACTCCATTAGACCCAAAATGATGTTTGGGAGTGCTCCGGAGCATTTCGCAAACATTCGGCATGTGAAAAGATGCAAAACTTGTGTTTTGGGCCTAAATACACTACTTCAGGGGACCGAAGTTACAAAAATAGTTTCACAATTAATCCACCCATTCTACTCCATTAGACCAAAAATGATGTTTGGGAGTGCTCCGGAGCATTTCGCAAACCTTCGGCATGTGAAAAGATGCAAAACTTGTGTTTTGGGCCTAAATACACTATTTTAGGGTACCGAAGTTACAAAAATAGTTTCGCAATTAATCCACCCATTCTACTCCATTAGACCTAAAATGATGTTTGGGAGTGCTCCGGAGCATTTCGCAAACCTTCGGCTTGTGAAAAGATGCAAAACTTGTGTTTTGGGCATGAATACACTATTTCAGGGTACCGATGTTACAAAAATAGTTTCGCAATGAATGCACCCATTCTACTCCATTAGACCCAAAATGATGTTTGGGAGTGCTCCGGAGCATTTCGCAAACCTTCGGCATGTGAAAAGATGCAAAACTTGTGTTTTAGGCCTAAATACACTACTTCAGGGTACCGAAGTTACAAAAATAGTTTCGCAATTAATCCACCCATTCTACACCATTAGACCAAAAATGATGTTTGGGAGTGCTCCGGAGCATTTCGCAAACCTTCGGCATGTGAAAAGATGCAAAACTTGTGTTTTGGGCCTAAATACACTATTTTAGGGTACCGAAGTTACAAAAATAGTTTCGCAATTAATCCACCCATTCTACTCCATTAGACCTAAAATGATGTTTGGGAGTGCTCCGGAGCATTTCGCAAACCTTCGGCATGTGAAAAGATGCAAAACTTGTGTTTTGGGCATGAATACACTATTTCAGGGTACCGATGTTACAAAAATAGTTTCGCAATGAATGCACCCATTCTACTCCATTAGACCCAAAATGATGTTTGGCAGTGCTCCGGAGCATTTCGCCAACCTTCGGCATGTGAAAAGATGCAAAACTTGTGTTTTGGCCTAAATACACTATTTCAGGATACCGAAGTTACAAAAATAGTTTCGCAATTAATCCACCCATTCTACTCCATTAGAACTAAAATGATGTTTGGGAGTGCTCCTGAGCATTTCGCAAACCTTCGGCATGTGAAAAGATGCAAAACTTGTGTTTTGGGCCTAAATACACTATTTCAGGGTACCGAAGTTACAAAAATAGTTTCGCAATGAATGCACCTATTCTACTCCGTTAGACACAAAATGATGTTTGGGAGTGCTCCGGAGCATTTCGCAAACCTTCGGCATGTGAAAAGATGCAAAACTTGTGTTTTGGGCCTAAATACACTACTTCAGGGTACCGAAGTTACAAAAATAGTTTCGCAATTAATCCACCCATTCTACTCCATTAGACCAAAAATGATGTTTGGGAGTGCTCCAGAGCATTTCGCAAACCTTCGGCATGTGAAAAGATGCAAAACTTGTGTTTTGGGCCTAAATACACTATTTTAGGGTACCGAAGTTACAAAAATAGTTTCGCAATTAATCCACCCATTCTACTCCATTAGACCTAAAATGATGTTTGGGAGTGCTCCGGAGCATTTCGCAAACCTTCGGCATGTGAAAAGATGCAAAACTTGTGTTTTGGGCATGAATACACTATTTCAGGGTACCGATGTTACAAAAAAAGTTTCGCAATGAATGCACCCATTCTACTCCATTAGACCCAAAATGATGTTTGGCAGTGCTCCGGAGCATTTCGCCAACCTTCGGCATGTGAAAAGATGCAAAACTTGTGTTTTGGCCTAAATACACTATTTCAGGATACCGAAGTTACAAAAATAGTTTCGCAATTAATCCACCCATTCTACTCCATTAGAACTAAAATGATGTTTGGGAGTGCTCCTGAGCATTTCGCAAACCTTCGGCATGTGAAAAGATGCAAAACTTGTGTTTTGGGCCTAAATACACTATTTCAGGGTACCGAAGTTACAAAAATAGTTTCGCAATGAATGCACCTATTCTACTCCGTTAGACACAAAATGATGTTTGGGAGTGCTCCGGAGCATTTCGCAAACCTTCGGCATGTGAAAAGATGCAAAACTTGTGTTTTGGGCCTAAATACACTATTTTAGGGTACCGAAGTTACAAAAATAGTTTCGCAATTAATCCACCCATTCTACTCCATTAGACCTAAAATGATGTTTGGGAGTGCTCCGGAGCATTTCGCAAACCTTCGGCATGTGAAAAGATGCAAAACTTGTGTTTTGGGCATGAATACACTATTTCAGGGTACCGATGTTACAAAAATAGTTTCGCAATGAATGCACCCATTCTACTCCATTAGACCCAAAATGATGTTTGGGAGTGCTCCGGAGCATTTCGCAAACCTTCGGCATGTGAAAAGATGCAAAACTTGTGTTTTGGGCCTAAATACACTACTTCAGGGTACCGAAGTTACAAAAATAGTTTCGCAATTAATCCACCCATTCTACTCCATTAGACCAAAAATGATGTTTGGGAGTGCTCCGGAGCATTTCGCAAACCTTCGGCATGTGAAAAGATGCAAAACTTGTGTTTTGGGCATGAATACACTATTTCAGGGTACCGATGTTACAAAAATAGTTTCGCAATGAATGCACCCATTCTACTCCATTAGACCCAAAATGATGTTTGGCAGTGCTCCGGAGCATTTCGCCAACCTTCGGCATGTGAAAAGATGCAAAACTTGTGTTTTGGCCTAAATACACTATTTCAGGATACCGAAGTTACAAAAATAGTTTCGCAATTAATCCACCCATTCTACTCCATTAGAACTAAAATGATGTTTGGGAGTGCTCCTGAGCATTTCGCAAACCTTCGGCATGTGAAAAGATGCAAAACTTGTGTTTTGGGCCTAAATACACTATTTCAGGGTACCGAAGTTACAAAAATAGTTTCGCAATGAATGCACCTATTCTACTCCGTTAGACACAAAATGATGTTTGGGAGTGCTCCGGAGCATTTCGCAAACCTTCGGCATGTGAAAAGATGCAAAACTTGTGTTTTGGGCCTAAATACACTATTTTAGGGTACCGAAGTTACAAAAATAGTTTCGCAATTAATCCACCCATTCTACTCCATTAGACCTAAAATGATGTTTGGGAGTGCTCCGGAGCATTTCGCAAACCTTCGGCATGTGAAAAGATGCAAAACTTGTGTTTTGGGCATGAATACACTATTTCAGGGTACCGATGTTACAAAAATAGTTTCGCAATGAATGCACCCATTCTACTCCATTAGACCCAAAATGATGTTTGGGAGTGCTCCGGAGCATTTCGCAAACCTTCGGCATGTGAAAAGATGCAAAACTTGTGTTTTGGGCCTAAATACACTACTTCAGGGTACCGAAGTTACAAAAATAGTTTCGCAATTAATCCACCCATTCTACTCCATTAGACCAAAAATGATGTTTGGGAGTGCTCCGGAGCATTTCGCAAACCTTCGGCATGTGAAAAGATGCAAAACTTGTGTTTTGGGCATGAATACACTATTTCAGGGTACCGATGTTACAAAAATAGTTTCGCAATGAATGCACCCATTCTACTCCATTAGACCCAAAATGATGTTTGGCAGTGCTCCGGAGCATTTCGCCAACCTTCGGCATGTGAAAAGATGCAAAACTTGTGTTTTGGCCTAAATACACTATTTCAGGATACCGAAGTTACAAAAATAGTTTCGCAATTAATCCACCCATTCTACTCCATTAGAACTAAAATGATGTTTGGGAGTGCTCCTGAGCATTTCGCAAACCTTCGGCATGTGAAAAGATGCAAAACTTGTGTTTTGGGCCTAAATACACTATTTCAGGGTACCGAAGTTACAAAAATAGTTTCGCAATGAATGCACCTATTCTACTCCGTTAGACACAAAATGATGTTTGGGAGTGCTCCGGAGCATTTCGCAAACCTTCGGCATGTGAAAAGATGCAAAACTTGTGTTTTGGGCCTAAATACACTACTTCAGGGTACCGAAGTTACAAAAATAGTTTCGCAATTAATCCACCCATTCTACTCCATTAGACCAAAAATGATGTTTGGGAGTGCTCCAGAGCATTTCGCAAACCTTCGGCATGTGAAAAGATGCAAAACTTGTGTTTTGGGCCTAAATACACTATTTTAGGGTACCGAAGTTACAAAAATAGTTTCGCAATTAATCCACCCATTCTACTCCATTAGACCTAAAATGATGTTTGGGAGTGCTCCGGAGCATTTCGCAAACCTTCGGCATGTGAAAAGATGCAAAACTTGTGTTTTGGGCCTAAATACACTATTTCAGGGTACCGAAGTTACAAAAATAGTTTCGCAATGAATGCACCTATTCTACTCCGTTAGACACAAAATGATGTTTGGGAGTGCTCCGGAGCATTTCGCAAACCTTCGGCATGTGAAAAGATGCAAAACTTGTGTTTTGGACCTAAATACACTATTTCAGGGTACCGAAGTTACAAAAATAGTTTCGCAATTAATCCACCCATTCTACTCCATTAGACCTAAAATGATGTTTGGGAGCGCTCCGGAGTATTTCGCAAACCTTCGGCATGTGAAAAGATCCAAAACTTGTGTTTTGGGCATGAATACACTATTTCAGGGTACCGATGTTACAAAAATAGTTTCGCAATGAATGCACCCATTCTACTCCATTAGACCCAAAATGATGTTTGGGAGTGCTCCGGAGCATTTCGCCAACCTTCGGCATGTGAAAAGATGCAAAACTTGTGTTTTGGGCCTAAATACACTATTTCAGGATACCGAAGTTACAAAAATAGTTTCGCAATTAATCCACCCATTCTACTCCATTAGACCTAAAATGATGTTTGGGAGTGCTCCGGAGCATTTCGCAAACCTTCGGCATGTGAAAAGATGCAAAACTTGTGTGTTGGGCCTAAATACACTATTTCAGGATACCGAAGTTACAAAAATAGTTTCGCAATTAATCCACCCATTCTACTCCATTAGAACTAAAATGATGTTTGGGAGTGCTCCTGAGCATTTCGCAAACCTTCGGCTTGTGAAAAGATGCAAAACTTGTGTTTTGCGCCTAAATACACTATTTCAGGGTACCGAAGTTACAAAAATAGTTTCGCAATGAATGCACCTATTCTACTCCGTTAGACACAAAATGATGTTTGGGAGTGCTCCGGAGCATTTCGCAAACCTTCGGCATGTGAAAAGATGCAAAACTTGTGTTTTGGGCCTAAATACACTATTTCAGGGTACCGATGTTACAAAAATAGTTTCGCAATTAATCCACCCATTCTACTCTATTAGACCTAAAATGATGTTTGGGAGCGCTCCGGAGCATTTCGCAAACCTTCGGCATGTGAAAAGATGCAAAACTTATGTTTTGGGCATGAATACACTATTTCAGGGTACCGATGTTACAAAAATAGTTTCGCAATGAATGAACCCATTCTACTCCATTAGACCCAAAATGATGTTTGGGAGTGCTCCGGAGCATTTCGCAAACCTTCGGCATGTGAAAAGATGCAAAACTTATGTTTTGGGCATGAATACACTATTTCAGGGTACCGATGTTACAAAAATAGTTTCGCAATGAATGAACCCATTCTACTCCATTAGACCCAAAATGATGTTTGGGAGTGCGCCGGAGCATTTCGCAAACCTTCGGCATGTGAAAAGATGCAAAACTTGTGTTTTGGGCCTAAATACACTACTTCAGGGTACCGAAGTTACAAAAATAGTTTCGCAATTAATCCACCCATTCTACTCCATTAGACCAAAAATGATGTTTGGGAGTGCTCCGGAGCATTTCGCAAACCTTCGGCATGTGAAAAGATGCAAAACTTGTGTTTTGGGCCTAAATACACTATTTTAGGGTACCGAAGTTACAAAAATAGTTTCGCAATTAATCCACCCATTCTACTCCATTAGACCTAAAATGATGTTTGGGAGTGCTCCGGAGCATTTCGCAAACCTTCGGCATGTGAAAAGATGCAAAACTTGTGTTTTGGGCATTAATACACTATTTCAGGGTACCGATGTTACAAAAATAGTTTCGCAATGAATGCACCCATTCTACTCCATTAGACCCAAAATGATGTTTGGGAGTGCTCCGGAGCATTTCGCAAACCTTCGGCATGTGAAAAGATGCAAAACTTGTGTTTTGGGCCTAAATACACTACTTCAGGGTACCGAAGTTACAAAAATAGTTTCGCAATTAATCCACCCATTCTACTCCATTAGACCAAAAATGATGTTTGGGAGTGCTCTGGAGCATTTCGCAAACCTTCGGCATGTGAAAAGATGCAAAACTTGTGTTTTGGGCCTAAATACACTATTTTAGGGTACCGAAGTTACAAAAATAGTTTCGCAATTAATCCACCCATTCTACTCCATTAGACCTAAAATGATGTTTGGGAGTGCTCCGGAGCATTTCGCAAACCTTCGGCATGTGAAAAGATGCAAAACTTGTGTTTTGGGCATGAATACACTATTTCAGGGTACCGATGTTACAAAAAAAGTTTCGCAATGAATGCACCCATTCTACTCCATTAGACCCAAAATGATGTTTGGGAGCGCTCCGGAGCATTTCGCAAACCTTCGGCATGTGAAAAGATGCAAAACTTATGTTTTGGGCATGAATACACTATTTCAGGGTACCGATGTTACAAAAATAGTTTCGCAATGAATGAACCCATTCTACTCCATTAGACCCAAAATGATGTTTGGGAGTGCTCCGGAGCATTTCGCAAACCTTCGGCATGTGAAAAGATGCAAAACTTATGTTTTGGGCATGAATACACTATTTCAGGGTACCGATGTTACAAAAATAGTTTCGCAATGAATGAACCCATTCTACTCCATTAGACCCAAAATGATGTTTGGGAGTGCGCCGGAGCATTTCGCAAACCTTCGGCATGTGAAAAGATGCAAAACTTATGTTTTGGGCATGAATACACTATTTCAGGGTACCGATGTTACAAAAATAGTTTCGCAATGAATGAACCCATTCTACTCCATTAGACCCAAAATGATGTTTGGGAGTGCTCCGGAGAATTTCGCAAACCTTCGGCATGTGAAAAGATGCAAAACTTATGTTTTGGGCATGAATACACTATTTCAGGGTACCGATGTTACAAAAATAGTTTCGCAATGAATGAACCCATTCTACTCCATTAGACCCAAAATGATGTTTGGGAGTGCGCCGGAGCATTTCGCAAACCTTCGGCATGTGAAAAGATGCAAAACTTGTGTTTTGGGCCTAAATACACTACTTCAGGGTACCGAAGTTACAAAAATAGTTTCGCAATTAATCCACCCATTCTACTCCATTAGACCAAAAATGATGTTTGGGAGTGCTCCGGAGCATTTCGCAAACCTTCGGCATGTGAAAAGATGCAAAACTTGTGTTTTGGGCCTAAATACACTATTTTAGGGTACCGAAGTTACAAAAATAGTTTCGCAATTAATCCACCCATTCTACTCCATTAGACCTAAAATGATGTTTGGGAGTGCTCCGGAGCATTTCGCAAACCTTCGGCATGTGAAAAGATGCAAAACTTGTGTTTTGGGCATTAATACACTATTTCAGGGTACCGATGTTACAAAAATAGTTTCGCAATGAATGCACCCATTCTACTCCATTAGACCCAAAATGATGTTTGGGAGTGCTCCGGAGCATTTCGCAAACCTTCGGCATGTGAAAAGATGCAAAACTTGTGTTTTGGGCCTAAATACACTACTTCAGGGTACCGAAGTTACAAAAATAGTTTCGCAATTAATCCACCCATTCTACTCCATTAGACCAAAAATGATGTTTGGGAGTGCTCTGGAGCATTTCGCAAACCTTCGGCATGTGAAAAGATGCAAAACTTGTGTTTTGGGCCTAAATACACTATTTTAGGGTACCGAAGTTACAAAAATAGTTTCGCAATTAATCCACCCATTCTACTCCATTAGACCCAAAATGATGTTTGGGAGTGCTCCGGAGCATTTCGCAAACCTTCGGCATGTGAAAAGATGCAAAACTTATGTTTTGGGCATGAATACACTATTTCAGGGTACCGATGTTACAAAAATAGTTTCGCAATGAATGAACCCATTCTACTCCATTAGACCCAAAATGATGTTTGGGAGTGCGCCGGAGCATTTCGCAAACCTTCGGCATGTGAAAAGATGCAAAACTTATGTTTTGGGCATGAATACACTATTTCAGGGTACCGATGTTACAAAAATAGTTTCGCAATGAATGAACCCATTCTACTCCATTAGACCCAAAATGATGTTTGGGAGTGCTCCGGAGAATTTCGCAAACCTTCGGCATGTGAAAAGATGCAAAACTTATGTTTTGGGCATGAATACACTATTTCAGGGTACCGATGTTACAAAAATAGTTTCGCAATGAATGAACCCATTCTACTCCATTAGACCCAAAATGATGTTTGGGAGTGCGCCGGAGCATTTCGCAAACCTTCGGCATGTGAAAAGATGCAAAACTTGTGTTTTGGGCCTAAATACACTACTTCAGGGTACCGAAGTTACAAAAATAGTTTCGCAATTAATCCACCCATTCTACTCCATTAGACCAAAAATGATGTTTGGGAGTGCTCCGGAGCATTTCGCAAACCTTCGGCATGTGAAAAGATGCAAAACTTGTGTTTTGGGCCTAAATACACTATTTTAGGGTACCGAAGTTACAAAAATAGTTTCGCAATTAATCCACCCATTCTACTCCATTAGACCTAAAATGATGTTTGGGAGTGCTCCGGAGCATTTCGCAAACCTTCGGCATGTGAAAAGATGCAAAACTTGTGTTTTGGGCATTAATACACTATTTCAGGGTACCGATGTTACAAAAATAGTTTCGCAATGAATGCACCCATTCTACTCCATTAGACCCAAAATGATGTTTGGGAGTGCTCCGGAGCATTTCGCAAACCTTCGGCATGTGAAAAGATGCAAAACTTGTGTTTTGGGCCTAAATACACTACTTCAGGGTACCGAAGTTACAAAAATAGTTTCGCAATTAATCCACCCATTCTACTCCATTAGACCAAAAATGATGTTTGGGAGTGCTCTGGAGCATTTCGCAAACCTTCGGCATGTGAAAAGATGCAAAACTTGTGTTTTGGGCCTAAATACACTATTTTAGGGTACCGAAGTTACAAAAATAGTTTCGCAATTAATCCACCCATTCTACTCCATTAGACCTAAAATGATGTTTGGGAGTGCTCCGGAGCATTTCGCAAACCTTCGGCATGTGAAAAGATGCAAAACTTGTGTTTTGGGCATGAATACACTATTTCAGGGTACCGATGTTACAAAAATAGTTTCGCAATGAATGCACCCATTCTACTCCATTAGACCCAAAATGATGTTTGGCAGTGCTCCGGAGCATTTCGCCAACCTTCGGCATGTGAAAAGATGCAAAACTTGTGTTTTGGCCTAAATACACTATTTCAGGATACCGAAGTTACAAAAATAGTTTCGCAATTAATCCACCCATTCTACTCCATTAGAACTAAAATGATGTTTGGGAGTGCTCCTGAGCATTTCGCAAACCTTCGGCATGTGAAAAGATGCAAAACTTGTGTTTTGGGCCTAAATACACTATTTCAGGGTACCGAAGTTTCAAAAATAGTTTCGCAATGAATGCACCTATTCTACTCCGTTAGACACAAAATGATGTTTGGGAGTGCTCCGGAGCATTTCGCAAACCTTCGGCATGTGAAAAGATGCAAAACTTATGTTTTGGGCATGAATACACTATTTCAGGGTACCGAAGTTACAAAAATAGTTTCGCAATTAATCCACCCATTCTACTCCATTAGAACTAAAATGATGTTTGGGAGTGCTCCTGAGCATTTCGCAAACCTTCGGCTTGTGAAAAGATGCAAAACTTGTGTTTTGCGCCTAAATACACTATTTCAGGGTACCGAAGTTACAAAAATAGTTTCGCAATGAATGCACCTATTCTACTCCGTTAGACACAAAATGATGTTTGGGAGTGCTCCGGAGCATTTCGCAAACCTTCGGCATGTGAAAAGATGCAAAACTTGTGTTTTGGGCCTAAATACACTATTTCAGGGTACCGATGTTACAAAAATAGTTTCGCAATTAATCCACCCATTCTACTCCATTAGACCTAAAATGATGTTTGGGAGTGCTCCGGAGCATTTCGCAAACCTTCGGCATGTGAAAAGATGCAAAACTTGTGTTTTGGGCATGAATACACTATTTCAGGGTACTGATGTTACAAAAATAGTTTCGCAATGAATGCACCCATTCTACTCCATTAAACCCAAAATGATGTTTGGGAGTGCTCCGGAGCATTTCGCCAACCTTCGGCATGTGAAAAGATGCAAAACTTGTGTTTTGGGCCTAAATACACTATTTCAGGGTACCGAAGTTACAAAAATAGTTTCGCAATTAATCCACCCATTCTACTCCATTAGAACTAAAATGATGTTTGGGAGTGCTCCTGAGCATTTCGCAAACCTTCGGCATGTGAAAAGATGCAAAACTTGTGTTTTGGGCCTAAATACACTATTTCAGGGTACCGAAGTTTCAAAAATAGTTTCGCAATGAATGCACCTATTCTACTCCGTTAGACACAAAATGATGTTTGGGAGTGCTCCGGAGCATTTCGCAAACCTTCGGCATGTGAAAAGATGCAAAACTTGTGTTTTGGGCCTAAATACACTATTTCAGGGTACCGAAGTTACAAAAATAGTTTCGCAATTAATCCACCCATTCTACTCCATTAGACCTAAAATGATGTTTGGGAGCGCTCCGGAGCATTTCGCAAACCTTCGGCATGTGAAAAGATCCAAAACTTGTGTTTTGGGCATGAATACACTATTTCAGGGTACCGATGTTACAAAAATAGTTTCGCAATGAATGCACCCATTCTACTCCATTAGACCCAAAATGATGTTTGGGAGTGCTCCGGAGCATTTCGCCAACCTTCGGCATGTGAAAAGATGCAAAACTTGTGTTTTGGGCCTAAATACACTATTTCAGGATACCGAAGTTACAAAAATAGTTTCGCAATTAATCCACCCATTCTACTCCATTAGACCTAAAATGATGTTTGGGAGTGCTCCGGAGCATTTCGCAAACCTTCGGCATGTGAAAAGATGCAAAACTTGTGTTTTGGGCCTAAATACACTATTTCAGGGTACCGAAGTTACAAAAATAGTTTCGCAATTAATCCACCCATTCTACTCCATTAGACCTAAAATGATGTTTGGGAGTGCTCCGGAGCATTTCGCAAACCTTCGGCATGTGAAAAGATGCAAAACTTGTGTTTTGGGCATGAATACACTATTTCAGGGTACCGATGTTACAAAAATAGTTTCGCAATGAATGCACCCATTCTACTCCATTAGACCCAAAATGATGTTTGGGAGTGCTCCGGAGCATTTCGCAAACCTTCGGCATGTGAAAAGATGCAAAACTTGTGTTTTGGGCCTAAATACACTACTTCAGGGTACCGAAGTTACAAAAATAGTTTCGCAATTAATCCACCCATTCTACTCCATTAGACCAAAAATGATGTTTGGGAGTGCTCCAGAGCATTTCGCAAACCTTCGGCATGTGAAAAGATGCAAAACTTGTGTTTTGGGCCTAAATACACTATTTTAGGGTACCGAAGTTACAAAAATAGTTTCGCAATTAATCCACCCATTCTACTCCATTAGACCTAAAATGATGTTTGGGAGTGCTCCGGAGCATTTCGCAAACCTTCGGCATGTGAAAAGATGCAAAACTTGTGTTTTGGGCATGAATACACTATTTCAGGGTACCGATGTTACAAAAATAGTTTCGCAATGAATGCACCCATTCTACTCCATTAGACCCAAAATGATGTTTGGCAGTGCTCCGGAGCATTTCGCCAACCTTCGGCATGTGAAAAGATGCAAAACTTGTGTTTTGGCCTAAATACACTATTTCAGGATACCGAAGTTACAAAAATAGTTTCGCAATTAATCCACCCATTCTACTCCATTAGAACTAAAATGATGTTTGGGAGTGCTCCTGAGCATTTCGCAAACCTTCGGCATGTGAAAAGATGCAAAACTTGTGTTTTGGGCCTAAATACACTATTTCAGGGTACCGAAGTTACAAAAATAGTTTCGCAATGAATGCACCTATTCTACTCCGTTAGACACAAAATGATGTTTGGGAGTGCTCCGGAGCATTTCGCAAACCTTCGGCATGTGAAAAGATGCAAAACTTGTGTTTTGGACCTAAATACACTATTTCAGGGTACCGAAGTTACAAAAATAGTTTCGCAATTAATCCACCCATTTACTCCATTAGACCTAAAATGATGTTTGGGAGCGCTCCGGAGTATTTCGCAAACCTTCGGCATGTGAAAAGATCCAAAACTTGTGTTTTGGGCATGAATACACTATTTCAGGGTACCGATGTTACAAAAATAGTTTCGCAATGAATGCACCCATTCTACTCCATTAGACCCAAAATGATGTTTGGGAGTGCTCCGGAGCATTTCGCCAACCTTCGGCATGTGAAAAGATGCAAAACTTGTGTTTTGGGCCTAAATACACTATTTCAGGATACCGAAGTTACAAAAATAGTTTCGCAATTAATCCACCCATTCTACTCCATTAGACCTAAAATGATGTTTGGGAGTGCTCCGGAGCATTTCGCAAACCTTCGGCATGTGAAAAGATGCAAAACTTGTGTGTTGGGCCTAAATACACTATTTCAGGATACCGAAGTTACAAAAATAGTTTCGCAATTAATCCACCCATTCTACTCCATTAGAACTAAAATGATGTTTGGGAGTGCTCCTGAGCATTTCGCAAACCTTCGGCTTGTGAAAAGATGCAAAACTTGTGTTTTGCGCCTAAATACACTATTTCAGGGTACCGAAGTTACAAAAATAGTTTCGCAATGAATGCACCTATTCTACTCCGTTAGACACAAAATGATGTTTGGGAGTGCTCCGGAGCATTTCGCAAACCTTCGGCATGTGAAAAGATGCAAAACTTGTGTTTTGGGCCTAAATACACTATTTCAGGGTACCGATGTTACAAAAATAGTTTCGCAATTAATCCACCCATTCTACTCCATTAGACCTAAAATGATGTTTGGGAGCGCTCCGGAGCATTTCGCAAACCTTCGGCATGTGAAAAGATGCAAAACTTATGTTTTGGGCATGAATACACTATTTCAGGGTACCGATGTTACAAAAATAGTTTCGCAATGAATGAACCCATTCTACTCCATTAGACCCAAAATGATGTTTGGGAGCGCTCCGGAGCATTTCGCAAACCTTCGGCATGTGAAAAGATGCA
Organism: Cenchrus fungigraminus; assembly: GCA_036936925.1. Classification (NCBI taxonomy): domain Eukaryota; kingdom Viridiplantae; phylum Streptophyta; class Magnoliopsida; order Poales; family Poaceae; genus Cenchrus; species Cenchrus fungigraminus. Next base: position 28,102 of record JAQONI010000087.1, read on the forward strand.
AAACTTATGTTTTGGGCATGAATACACTATTTCAGGGTACCGATGTTACAAAAATAGTTTCGCAATGAATGAACCCATTCTACTCCATTAGACCCAAAATGATGTTTGGGAGTGCGCCGGAGCATTTCGCAAACCTTCCGCATGTGAAAAGATGCAAAACTTGTGTTTTGGGCCTAAATACACTACTTCAGGGTACCGAAGTTACAAAAATAGTTTCGCAATTAATCCACCCATTCTACTCCATTAGACCAAAAATGATGTTTGGGAGTGCTCCGGAGCATTTCGCAAACCTTCGGCATGTGAAAAGATGCAAAACTTGTGTTTTGGGCCTAAATACACTATTTTAGGGTACCGAAGTTACAAAAATAGTTTCGCAATTAATCCACCCATTCTACTCCATTAGACCTAAAATGATGTTTGGGAGTGCTCCGGAGCATTTCGCAAACCTTCGGCATGTGAAAAGATGCAAAACTTGTGTTTTGGGCATTAATACACTATTTCAGGGTACCGATGTTACAAAAATAGTTTCGCAATGAATGCACCCATTCTACTCCATTAGACCCAAAATGATGTTTGGGAGTGCTCCGGAGCATTTCGCAAACCTTCGGCATGTGAAAAGATGCAAAACTTGTGTTTTGGGCTTAAATACACTACTTCAGGGTACCGAAGTTACAAAAATAGTTTCGCAATTAATCCACCCATTCTACTCCATTAGACCAAAAATGATGTTTGGGAGTGCTCTGGAGCATTTCGCAAACCTTCGGCATGTGAAAAGATGCAAAACTTGTGTTTTGGGCCTAAATACACTATTTTAGGGTACCGAAGTTACAAAAATAGTTTCGCAATTAATCCACCCATTCTACTCCATTAGACCTAAAATGATGTTTGGGAGTGCTCCGGAGCATTTCGCAAACCTTCGGCATGTGAAAAGATGCAAAACTTGTGTTTTGGGCATGAATACACTATTTCAGGGTACCGATGTTACAAAAATAGTTTCGCAATGAATGCACCCATTCTACTCCATTAGACCCAAAATGATGTTTGGCAGTGCTCCGGAGCATTTCGCCAACCTTCGGCATGTGAAAAGATGCAAAACTTGTGTTTTGGCCTAAATACACTATTTCAGGATACCGAAGTTACAAAAATAGTTTCGCAATTAATCCACCCATTCTACTCCATTAGAACTAAAATGATGTTTGGGAGTGCTCCTGAGCATTTCGCAAACCTTCGGCATGTGAAAAGATGCAAAACTTGTGTTTTGGGCCTAAATACACTATTTCAGGGTACCGAAGTTTCAAAAATAGTTTCGCAATGAATGCACCTATTCTACTCCGTTAGACACAAAATGATGTTTGGGAGTGCTTCGGAGCATTTCGCAAACCTTCGGCATGTGAAAAGATGCAAAACTTGTGTTTTGGGCCTAAATACACTATTTCAGGGTACCGAAGTTACAAAAATAGTTTCGCAATTAATCCACCCATTCTACTCCATTAGACCTAAAATGATGTTTGGGAGCGCTCCGGAGCATTTCGCAAACCTTCGGCATGTGAAAAGATCCAAAACTTGTGTTTTGGGCATGAATACACTATTTCAGGGTACCGATGTTACAAAAATAGTTTCGCAATGAATGCACCCATTCTACTCCATTAGACCCAAAATGATGTTTGGGAGTGCTCCGGAGCATTTCGCCAACCTTCGGCATGTGAAAAGATGCAAAACTTGTGTTTTGGGCCTAAATACACTATTTCAGGATACCGAAGTTACAAAAATAGTTTCGCAATTAATCCACCCATTCTACTCCATTAGACCTAAAATGATGTTTGGGAGTGCTCCGGAGCATTTCGCAAACCTTCGGCATGTGAAAAGATGCAAAACTTGTGTTTTGGGCCTAAATACACTATTTCAGGGTACCGAAGTTACAAAAATAGTTTCGCAATTAATCCACCCATTCTACTCCATTAGACCTAAAATGATGTTTGGGAGTGCTCCGGAGCATTTCGCAAACCTTCGGCATGTGAAAAGATGCAAAACTTGTGTTTTGGGCATTAATACACTATTTCAGGGTACCGATGTTACAAAAATAGTTTCGCAATGAATGCACCCATTCTACTCCATTAGACCCAAAATGATGTTTGGGAGTGCTCCGGAGCATTTCGCAAACCTTCGGCATGTGAAAAGATGCAAAACTTGTGTTTTGGGCCTAAATACACTATTTCAGGGTACCGATGTTACAAAAATAGTTTCGCAATTAATCCACCCATTCTACTCCATTAGACCTAAAATGATGTTTGGGAGCGCTCCGGAGCATTTCGCAAACCTTCGGCATGTGAAAAGATGCAAAACTTATGTTTTGGGCATGAATACACTATTTCAGGGTACCGATGTTACAAAAATAGTTTCGCAATGAATGAACCCATTCTACTCCATTAGACCCAAAATGATGTTTGGGAGCGCTCCGGAGCATTTCGCAAACCTTCGGCATGTGAAAAGATGCAAAACTTATGTTTTGGGCATGAATACACTATTTCAGGGTACCGATGTTACAAAAATAGTTTCGCAATGAATGCACCCATTCTACTCCATTAGACCCAAAATGATGTTTGGGAGTGCTCCGGAGCATTTCGCAAACCTTCGGCATGTGAAAAGATGCAAAACTTGTGTTTTGGGCCTAAATACACTACTTCAGGGTACCGAAGTTACAAAAATAGTTTCGCAATTAATCCACCCATTCTACTCCATTAGACCAAAAATGATGTTTGGGAGTGCTCCGGAGCATTTCGCAAACCTTCGGCATGTGAAAAGATGCAAAACTTGTGTTTTGGGCCTAAATACACTATTTTAGGGTACCGAAGTTACAAAAATAGTTTCGCAATTAATCCACCCATTCTACTCCATTAGACCTAAAATGATGTTTGGGAGTGCTCCGGAGCATTTCGCAAACCTTCGGCATGTGAAAAGATGCAAAACTTGTGTTTTGGGCATTAATACACTATTTCAGGGTACCGATGTTACAAAAATAGTTTCGCAATGAATGCACCCATTCTACTCCATTAGACCCAAAATGATGTTTGGGAGTGCTCCGGAGCATTTCGCAAACCTTCGGCATGTGAAAAGATGCAAAACTTGTGTTTTGGGCTTAAATACACTACTTCAGGGTACCGAAGTTACAAAAATAGTTTCGCAATTAATCCACCCATTCTACTCCATTAGACCAAAAATGATGTTTGGGAGTGCTCTGGAGCATTTCGCAAACCTTCGGCATGTGAAAAGATGCAAAACTTGTGTTTTGGGCCTAAATACACTATTTTAGGGTACCGAAGTTACAAAAATAGTTTCGCAATTAATCCACCCATTCTACTCCATTAGACCTAAAATGATGTTTGGGAGTGCTCCGGAGCATTTCGCAAACCTTCGGCATGTGAAAGATGCAAAACTTGTGTTTTGGGCATGAATACACTATTTCAGGGTACCGATGTTACAAAAATAGTTTCGCAATGAATGCACCCATTCTACTCCATTAGACCCAAAATGATGTTTGGCAGTGCTCCGGAGCATTTCGCCAACCTTCGGCATGTGAAAAGATGCAAAACTTGTGTTTTGGCCTAAATACACTATTTCAGGATACCGAAGTTACAAAAATAGTTTCGCAATTAATCCACCCATTCTACTCCATTAGAACTAAAATGATGTTTGGGAGTGCTCCTGAGCATTTCGCAAACCTTCGGCATGTGAAAAGATGCAAAACTTGTGTTTTGGGCCTAAATACACTATTTCAGGGTACCGAAGTTTCAAAAATAGTTTCGCAATGAATGCACCTATTCTACTCCGTTAGACACAAAATGATGTTTGGGAGTGCTCCGGAGCATTTCGCAAACCTTCGGCATGTGAAAAGATGCAAAACTTGTGTTTTGGGCCTAAATACACTATTTCAGGGTACCGAAGTTACAAAAATAGTTTCGCAATTAATCCACCCATTCTACTCCATTAGACCTAAAATGATGTTTGGGAGCGCTCCGGAGCATTTCGCAAACCTTCGGCATGTGAAAAGATCCAAAACTTGTGTTTTGGGCATGAATACACTATTTCAGGGTACCGATGTTACAAAAATAGTTTCGCAATGAATGCACCCATTCTACTCCATTAGACCCAAAATGATGTTTGGGAGTGCTCCGGAGCATTTCGCCAACCTTCGGCATGTGAAAAGATGCAAAACTTGTGTTTTGGGCCTAAATACACTATTTCAGGATACCGAAGTTACAAAAATAGTTTCGCAATTAATCCACCCATTCTACTCCATTAGACCTAAAATGATGTTTGGGAGTGCTCCGGAGCATTTCGCAAACCTTCGGCATGTGAAAAGATGCAAAACTTGTGTTTTGGGCCTAAATACACTATTTCAGGGTACCGAAGTTACAAAAATAGTTTCGCAATTAATCCACCCATTCTACTCCATTAGACCTAAAATGATGTTTGGGAGTGCTCCGGAGCATTTCGCAAACCTTCGGCATGTGAAAAGATGCAAAACTTGTGTTTTGGGCATTAATACACTATTTCAGGGTACCGATGTTACAAAAATAGTTTCGCAATGAATGCACCCATTCTACTCCATTAGACCCAAAATGATGTTTGGGAGTGCTCCGGAGCATTTCGCAAACCTTCGGCATGTGAAAAGATGCAAAACTTGTGTTTTGGGCCTAAATACACTACTTCAGGGTACCGAAGTTACAAAAATAGTTTCGCAATTAATCCACCCATTCTACTCCATTAGACCAAAAATGATGTTTGGGAGTGCTCTGGAGCATTTCGCAAACCTTCGGCATGTGAAAAGATGCAAAACTTGTGTTTTGGGCCTAAATACACTATTTTAGGGTACCGAAGTTACAAAAATAGTTTCGCAATTAATCCACCCATTCTACTCCATTAGACCTAAAATGATGTTTGGGAGTGCTCCGGAGCATTTCGCAAACCTTCGGCATGTGAAAAGATGCAAAACTTGTGTTTTGGGCATGAATACACTATTTCAGGGTACCGATGTTACAAAAATAGTTTCGCAATGAATGCACCCATTCTACTCCATTAGACCCAAAATGATGTTTGGCAGTGCTCCGGAGCATTTCGCCAACCTTCGGCATGTGAAAAGATGCAAAACTTGTGTTTTGGCCTAAATACACTATTTCAGGATACCGAAGTTACAAAAATAGTTTCGCAATTAATCCACCCAATCTACTCCATTAGAACTAAAATGATGTTTGGGAGTGCTCCTGAGCATTTCGCAAACCTTCGGCATGTGAAAAGATGCAAAACTTGTGTTTTGGGCCTAAATACACTATTTCAGGGTACCGAAGTTTCAAAAATAGTTTCGCAATGAATGCACCTATTCTACTCCGTTAGACACAAAATGATGTTTGGGAGTGCTCCGGAGCATTTCGCAAACCTTCGGCATGTGAAAAGATGCAAAACTTGTGTTTTGGGCCAAAATACACTATTTCAGGGTACTGAAGTTACAAAAATAGTTTCGCAATTAATCCACCCATTCTACTCCATTAGACCTAAAATGATGTTTGGGAGCGCTCCGGAGCATTTCGCAAACCTTCGGCATGTGAAAAGATCCAAAACTTGTGTTTTGGGCATGAATACACTATTTCAGGGTACCGATGTTACAAAAATAGTTTCGCAATGAATGCACCCATTCTACTCCATTAGACCCAAAATGATGTTTGGGAGTGCTCCGGAGCATTTCGCCAACCTTCGGCATGTGAAAAGATGCAAAACTTGTGTTTTGGGCCTAAATACACTATTTCAGGATACCGAAGTTACAAAAATAGTTTCGCAATTAATCCACCCATTCTACTCCATTAGACCTAAAATGATGTTTGGGAGTGCTCCGGAGCATTTCGCAAACCTTCGGCATGTGAAAAGATGCAAAACTTGTATTTTGGGCCTAAATACACTATTTCAGGGTACCGAAGTTACAAAAATAGTTTCGCAATTAATCCACCCATTCTACTCCATTAGACCTAAAATGATGTTTGGGAGTGCTCCGGAGCATTTCGCAAACCTTCGGCATGTGAAAAGATGCAAAACTTGTGTTTTGGGCATGAATACACTATTTCAGGGTACCGATGTTACAAAAATAGTTTCGCAATGAATGCACCCATTCTACTCCATTAGACCCAAAATGATGTTTGGGAGTGCTCCGGAGCATTTCGCCAACCTTCGGCATGTGAAAAGATGCAAAACTTGTGTTTTGGGCCTAAATACACTATTTCAGGATACCGAAGTTACAAAAATAGTTTCGCAATTAATCCACCCATTCTACTCCATTAGACCTAAAATGATGTTTGGGAGTGCTCCGGAGCATTTCGCAAACCTTCGGCATGTGAAAAGATGCAAAACTTGTGTTTTGCGCCTAAATACACTATTTCAGGGTACCGAAGTTACAAAAATAGTTTCGCAATTAATCCACCCATTCTACTCCATTAGACCTAAAATGATGTTTGGGAGTGCTCCGGAGCATTTCGCAAACCTTCGGCATGTGAAAAGATGCAAAACTTGTGTTTTGGGCATGAATACACTATTTCAGGGTACCGATGTTACAAAAATAGTTTCGCAATGAATGCACCCATTCTACTCCATTAGACCCAAAATGATGTTTGGGAGTGCTCCGGAGCATTTCGCCAACGTTCGGCATGTGAAAAGATGCAAAACTTGTGTTTTGGGCCTAAATACACTATTTCAGGGTACCGAAGTTACAAAAATAGTTTCGCAATGAATGCACCTATTCTACTCCGTTAGCCACAAAATGATGTTTGGTAGTGCTCCGGAGCATTTCGCAAACCTTCGGCATGTGAAAAGATGCAAAACTTGTGTTTTGGGCCTAAATACACTATTTCAGGGTACCGAAGTTACAAAAATAGTTTCGCAATTAATCCACCCATTCTACTCCATTAGACCTAAAATGATGTTTGGGAGTGCTCCGGAGCATTTCGCAAACCTTCGGCATGTGAAAAGATGCAAAACTTGTGTTTTGGGCATGAATACACTATTTCAGGGTACTGATGTTACAAAAATAGTTTCGCAATGAATGCACCCATTCTACTCCATTAAACCCAAAATGATGTTTGGGAGTGCTCCGGAGCATTTCGCCAACCTTCGGCATGTGAAAAGATGCAAAACTTGTGTTTTGGGCCTAAATACACTATTTCAGGGTACCGAAGTTACAAAAATAGTTTCGCAATGAATGCACATATTCTACTCCGTTAGACACAAAATGATGTTTGGGAGTGCTCCGGAGCATTTCGCAAACCTTCGGCATGTGAAAAGATGCAAAACTTGTGTTTTGGGCCTAAATACACTATTTCAGGGTACCGAAGTTACAAAAATAGTTTCGCAATTAATCCACCCATTCTACTCCATTAGACCTAAAATGATGTTTGGGAGTGCTCCGGAGCATTTCGCAAACCTTCGGCATGTGAAAAGATGCAAAACTTGTGTTTTGGGCCTAAATACACTATTTCAGGGTACCGAAGTTACAAAAATAGTTTCACAATTAATCCACCCATTCTACTCCATTAGACCTAAAATGATGTTTGGGAGTGCTCCGGAGCATTTCGCAAACCTTCGGCATGTGAAAAGATGCAAAACTTGTGTTTTGGGCATGAATACACTATTTCAGGGTACCGATGTTACAAAAATAGTTTCGCAATGAATGCACCCATTCTACTCCATTAGACCCAAAATGATGGTTGGGAGTGCTCCGGAGCATTTCGCCAACCTTCGGCATGTGAAAAGATGCAAAACTTGTGTCTTGGGCCTAAATACACTATTTCAGGGTACCGAAGTTACAAAAATAGTTTCGCAATGAATGCACCTATTCTACTCCGTTAGACACAAAATGATGTTTGGGAGTGCTCCGGAGCATTTCGCAAACCTTCGGCATGTGAAAAGATGCAAAACTTGTGTGTTGGGCCTAAATACACTACTTCGGGGTACCGATGTTACAAAAATAGTTTCGCAATTAATCCACCCATTCTACTCCATTAGACCTAAAATGATGTTTGGGAGTGCTCTGGAGCATTTCGCAAACCTTCGGCATGTGAAGAGATGCAAAACTTGTGTTTTGGGCATGAATACACTATTTCAGGGTACCGATGTTACAAAAATAGTTTCGCAATGAATGAACCCATTCTACTCCATTAGACCCAAAATGATGTTTGGGAGTGCTCCGGAGCATTTCGCAAACCTTCGGCATGTGAAAAGATGCAAAACTTATGTTTTGGGCATGAATACACTATTTCAGGGTACCGATGTTACAAAAATAGTTTCGCAATGAATGAACCCATTCTACTCCATTAGACCCAAAATGATGTTTGGGAGTGCTCCGGAGCATTTCGCAAACCTTCGACATGTGAAAAGATGCAAAACTTGTGTTTTGGGCCTAAATACACTACTTCAGGGTACCGAAGTTACAAAAATAGTTTCGCAATTAATCCACCCATTCTACTCCATTAGACCAAAAATGATGTTTGGGAGTGCTCCGGAGCATTTCGCAAACCTTCGGCATGTGAAAAGATGCAAAACTTGTGTTTTGGGCCTAAATACACTATTTTAGGGTACCGAAGTTACAAAAATAGTTTCGCAATTAATCCACCCATTCTAGTCCATTAGACCTAAAATGATGTTTGGGAGTGCTCCGGAGCATTTCGCAAACCTTCGGCATGTGAAAAGATGCAAAACTTGTGTTTTGGGCATGAATACACTATTTCAGGGTACCGATGTTACAAAAATAGTTTCGCAATGAATGCACCCATTCTACTCCATTAGACACAAAATGATGTTTGGGAGTGCTCCGGAGCATTTCGCAAACCTTCGGCATGTGAAAAGATGCAAAACTTGTGTTTTGGGCCTAAATACACTACTTCAGGGTACCGAAGTTACAAAAATAGTTTCGCAATTAATCCACCCATTCTACTCCATTAGACCAAAAATGATGTTTGGGAGTGCTCCGGAGCATTTCGCAAACCTTCGGCATGTGAAAAGATGCAAAACTTGTGTTTTGGGCCTAAATACACTATTTTAGGATACCGAAGTTACAAAAATAGTTTCGCAATTAATCCACCCATTCTACTCCATTAGAACTAAAATGATGTTTGGGAGTGCTCCTGAGAATTTCGCAAACCTTCGGCATGTGAAAAGATGCAAAACTTGTGTTTTGGGCCTAAATACACTATTTCAGGGTACCGAAGTTACAAAAATAGTTTCGCAATGAATGCACCTATTCTACTCCGTTAGACACAAAATGATGTTTGGGAGTGCTCCGGAGCATTTCGCAAACCTTCGGCATGTGAAAAGATGCAAAACTTGTGTTTTGGGCTTAAATACACTATTTCAGGGTACCGAAGTTACAAAAATAGTTTCGCAATTAATCCACCCATTCTACTCCATTAGACCTAAAATGATGTTTGGGAGCGCTCCGGAGCATTTCGCAAACCTTCGGCATGTGAAAAGATGCAAAACTTGTGTTTTGGGCATGAATACACTATTTCAGGGTACTGATGTTACAAAAATAGTTTCGCAATGAATGCACCCATTCTACTCCATTAAACCCAAAATGATGTTTGGGAGTGCTCCGGAGCATTTCGCCAACCTTCGGCATGTGAAAAGATGCAAAACTTGTGTTTTGGGCCTAAATACACTATTTCAGGGTACCGAAGTTACAAAAATAGTTTCGCAATGAATGCACATATTCTACTCCGTTAGACACAAAATGATGTTTGGGAGTGCTCCGGAGCATTTCGCAAACCTTCGGCATGTGAAAAGATGCAAAACTTGTGTTTTGGGCCTAAATACACTATTTCAGGGTACCGAAGTTACAAAAATAGTTTCGCAATTAATCCACCCATTCTACTCCATTAGACCTAAAATGATGTTTGGGAGTGCTCCGGAGCATTTCGCAAACCTTCGGCATGTGAAAAGATGCAAAACTTGTGTTTTGGGCCTAAATACACTATTTCAGGGTACCGAAGTTACAAAAATAGTTTCACAATTAATCCACCCATTCTACTCCATTAGACCTAAAATGATGTTTGGGAGTGCTCCGGAGCATTTCGCAAACCTTCGGCATGTGAAAAGATGCAAAACTTGTGTTTTGGGCATGAATACACTATTTCAGGGTACCGATGTTACAAAAATAGTTTCGCAATGAATGCACCCATTCTACTCCATTAGACCCAAAATGATGGTTGGGAGTGCTCCGGAGCATTTCGCCAACCTTCGGCATGTGAAAAGATGCAAAACTTGTGTCTTGGGCCTAAATACACTATTTCAGGGTACCGAAGTTACAAAAATAGTTTCGCAATGAATGCACCTATTCTACTCCGTTAGACACAAAATGATGTTTGGGAGTGCTCCGGAGCATTTCGCAAACCTTCGGCATGTGAAAAGATGCAAAACTTGTGTGTTGGGCCTAAATACACTACTTCGGGGTACCGATGTTACAAAAATAGTTTCGCAATTAATCCACCCATTCTACTCCATTAGACCTAAAATGATGTTTGGGAGTGCTCTGGAGCATTTCGCAAACCTTCGGCATGTGAAGAGATGCAAAACTTGTGTTTTGGGCATGAATACACTATTTCAGGGTACCGATGTTACAAAAATAGTTTCGCAATGAATGAACCCATTCTACTCCATTAGACCCAAAATGATGTTTGGGAGTGCTCCGGAGCATTTCGCAAACCTTCGGCATGTGAAAAGATGCAAAACTTATGTTTTGGGCATGAATACACTATTTCAGGGTACCGATGTTACAAAAATAGTTTCGCAATGAATGAACCCATTCTACTCCATTAGACCCAAAATGATGTTTGGGAGTGCTCCGGAGCATTTCGCAAACCTTCGACATGTGAAAAGATGCAAAACTTGTGTTTTGGGCCTAAATACACTACTTCAGGGTACCGAAGTTACAAAAATAGTTTCGCAATTAATCCACCCATTCTACTCCATTAGACCAAAAATGATGTTTGGGAGTGCTCCGGAGCATTTCGCAAACCTTCGGCATGTGAAAAGATGCAAAACTTGTGTTTTGGGCCTAAATACACTATTTTAGGGTACCGAAGTTACAAAAATAGTTTCGCAATTAATCCACCCATTCTAGTCCATTAGACCTAAAATGATGTTTGGGAGTGCTCCGGAGCATTTCGCAAACCTTCGGCATGTGAAAAGATGCAAAACTTGTGTTTTGGGCATGAATACACTATTTCAGGGTACCGATGTTACAAAAATAGTTTCGCAATGAATGCACCCATTCTACTCCATTAGACACAAAATGATGTTTGGGAGTGCTCCGGAGCATTTCGCAAACCTTCGGCATGTGAAAAGATGCAAAACTTGTGTTTTGGGCCTAAATACACTACTTCAGGGTACCGAAGTTACAAAAATAGTTTCGCAATTAATCCACCCATTCTACTCCATTAGACCAAAAATGATGTTTGGGAGTGCTCCGGAGCATTTCGCAAACCTTCGGCATGTGAAAAGATGCAAAACTTGTGTTTTGGGCCTAAATACACTATTTTAGGATACCGAAGTTACAAAAATAGTTTCGCAATTAATCCACCCATTCTACTCCATTAGAACTAAAATGATGTTTGGGAGTGCTCCTGAGAATTTCGCAAACCTTCGGCATGTGAAAAGATGCAAAACTTGTGTTTTGGGCCTAAATACACTATTTCAGGGTACCGAAGTTACAAAAATAGTTTCGCAATGAATGCACCTATTCTACTCCGTTAGACACAAAATGATGTTTGGGAGTGCTCCGGAGCATTTCGCAAACCTTCGGCATGTGAAAAGATGCAAAACTTGTGTTTTGGGCTTAAATACACTATTTCAGGGTACCGAAGTTACAAAAATAGTTTCGCAATTAATCCACCCATTCTACTCCATTAGACCTAAAATGATGTTTGGGAGCGCTCCGGAGCATTTCGCAAACCTTCGGCATGTGAAAAGATGCAAAACTTGTGTTTTGGGCATGAATACAGTATTTCAGGGTATCGATGTTACAAAAATAGTTTCGCAATGAATGCACCCATTCTACTCCATTAGACCCAAAATGATGTTTGGGAGTGCTCCGGAGCATTTCGCCAACCTTCGGCATGTGAAAAGATGCAAAACTTGTGTTTTGGGCCTAAATACACTATTTCAGGATACCGAAGTTACAAAAATAGTTTCGCAATTGATCCACCCATTCTACTCCATTAGACCTAAAATGATGTTTGGGAGTGCTCCGGAGCATTTCGCAAACCTTCGGCATGTGAAAAGATGCAAAACTTGTGTTTTGGGCCTAAATACACTATTTCAGGGTACCGAAGTTACAAAAATAGTTTCGCAATTAATCCACCCATTCTACTCCATTAGACTTAAAATGATGTTTGGGAGTGCTCCGGAGCATTTCGCAAACCTTCGGCATGTGAAAAGATGCAAAACTTGTGTTTTGGGCATGAATACACTATTTCAGGGTACCGATGTTACAAAAATAGTTTCGCAATGAATGCACCCATTCTACTCCATTAGACCCAAAATGATGTTTGGGAGTGCTCCGGAGCATTTCGCCAACCATCGGCATGTGAAAAGATGCAAAACTTGTGTATTGGGCCTAAATACACTATTTCAGGATACCGAAGTTACAAAAATAGTTTCGCAATTAATCCACCCATTCTACTCCATTAGAACTAAAATGATGTTTGGGAGTGCTCCTGAGCATTTCGCAAACCTTCGGCATGTGAAAAGATGCAAAACTTGTGTTTTGCGCCTAAATACACTATTTCAGGGTACCGAAGTTACAAAAATAGTTTCGCAATGAATGCACCTATTCAACTCTGTTAGACACAAAATGATGTTTGGGAGTGCTCCGGAGCATTTCGCAAACCTTCGGCATGTGAAAAGATGCAAAACTTGTGTCTTGGGCCTAAATACACTATTTCAGGGTACCGAAGTTACAAAAATAGTTTCGCAATGAATGCACCTATTCTACTCCGTTAGACACAAAATGATGTTTGGGAGTGCTCCGGAGCATTTCGCAAACCTTCGGCATGTGAAAAGATGCAAAACTTGTGTGTTGGGCCTAAATACACTACTTCAGGGTACCGATGTTACAAAAATAGTTTCGCAATTAATCCACCCATTCTACTCCATTAGACCTAAAATGATGTTTGGGAGTGCTCCGGAGCATTTCGCAAACCTTCGGCATGTGAAGAGATGCAAAACTTGTGTTTTGGGCATGAATACACTATTTCAGGGTACCGATGTTACAAAAATAGTTTCGCAATTAATCCACCCATTCTACTCCATTAGACCTAAAATGATGTTTGGGAGTGCTCCGGAGCATTTCGCAAACCTTCGGCATGTGAAAAGATGCAAAACTTGTGTTTTGGGCATGAATACACTATTTCAGGGTACCGATGTTACAAAAATAGTTTCGCAATGAATGCACCCATTCTACTCCATTAGACCCAAAATGATGTTTGGCAGTGCTCCGGAGCATTTCGCCAACCTTCGGCATGTGAAAAGATGCAAAACTTGTGTTTTGGCCTAAATACACTATTTCAGGATACCGAAGTTACAAAAATAGTTTCGCAATTAATCCACCCAATCTACTCCATTAGAACTAAAATGATGTTTGGGAGTGCTCCTGAGCATTTCGCAAACCTTCGGCATGTGAAAAGATGCAAAACTTGTGTTTTGGGCCTAAATACACTATTTCAGGGTACCGAAGTTTCAAAAATAGTTTCGCAATGAATGCACCTATTCTACTCCGTTAGACACAAAATGATGTTTGGGAGTGCTCCGGAGCATTTCGCAAACCTTCGGCATGTGAAAAGATGCAAAACTTGTGTTTTGGGCCTAAATACACTATTTCAGGGTACCGAAGTTACAAAAATAGTTTCGCAATTAATCCACCCATTCTACTCCATTAGACCTAAAATGTTGTTTGGGAGCGCTCCGGAGCATTTCGCAAACCTTCGGCATGTGAAAAGATCCAAAACTTGTGTTTTGGGCATGAATACACTATTTCAGGGTACCGATGTTACAAAAATAGTTTCGCAATGAATGCACCCATTCTACTCCATTAGACCCAAAATGATGTTTGGGAGTGCTCCGGAGCATTTCGCCAACCTTCGGCATGTGAAAAGATGCAAAACTTGTGTTTTGGGCCTAAATACACTATTTCAGGATACCGAAGTTACAAAAATAGTTTCGCAATTAATCCACCCATTCTACTCCATTAGACCTAAAATGATGTTTGGGAGTGCTCCGGAGCATTTCGCAAACCTTCGGCATGTGAAAAGATGCAAAACTTGTGTTTTGGGCCTAAATACACTATTTCAGGGTACCGAAGTTACAAAAATAGTTTCGCAATTAATCCACCCATTCTACTCCATTAGACCTAAAATGATGTTTGGGAGTGCTCCGGAGCATTTCGCAAACCTTCGGCATGTGAAAAGATGCAAAACTTGTGTTTTGGGCATGAATACACTATTTCAGGGTACCGATGTTACAAAAATAGTTTCGCAATGAATGCACCCATTCTACTCCATTAGACCCAAAATGATGTTTGGGAGTGCTCCGGAGCATTTCGCCAACCTTCGGCATGTGAAAAGATGCAAAACTTGTGTTTTGGGCCTAAATACACTATTTCAGGATACCGAAGTTACAAAAATAGTTTCGCAATTAATCCACCCATTCTACTCCATTAGACCTAAAATGATGTTTGGGAGTGCTCCGGAGCATTTCGCAAACCTTCGGCATGTGAAAAGATGCAAAACTTGTGTTTTGCGCCTAAATACACTATTTCAGGGTACCGAAGTTACAAAAATAGTTTCGCAATTAATCCACCCATTCTACTCCATTAGACCTAAAATGATGTTTGGGAGTGCTCCGGAGCATTTCGCAAACCTTCGGCATGTGAAAAGATGCAAAACTTGTGTTTTGGGCATGAATACACTATTTCAGGGTACCGATGTTACAAAAATAGTTTCGCAATGAATGCACCCATTCTACTCCATTAGACCCAAAATGATGTTTGGGAGTGCTCCGGAGCATTTCGCCAACGTTCGGCATGTGAAAAGATGCAAAACTTGTGTTTTGGGCCTAAATACACTATTTCAGGGTACCGAAGTTACAAAAATAGTTTCGCAATGAATGCACCTATTCTACTCCGTTAGCCACAAAATGATGTTTGGTAGTGCTCCGGAGCATTTCGCAAACCTTCGGCATGTGAAAAGATGCAAAACTTGTGTTTTGGGCCTAAATACACTATTTCAGGGTACCGAAGTTACAAAAATAGTTTCGCAATTAATCCACCCATTCTACTCCATTAGACCTAAAATGATGTTTGGGAGTGCTCCGGAGCATTTCGCAAACCTTCGGCATGTGAAAAGATGCAAAACTTGTGTTTTGGGCATGAATACACTATTTCAGGGTACTGATGTTACAAAAATAGTTTCGCAATGAATGCACCCATTCTACTCCATTAAACCCAAAATGATGTTTGGGAGTGCTCCGGAGCATTTCGCCAACCTTCGGCATGTGAAAAGATGCAAAACTTGTGTTTTGGGCATGAATACACTATTTCAGGGTACCGATGTTACAAAAATAGTTTCGCAATGAATGCACCCATTCTACTCCATTAGACCCAAAATGATGTTTGGGAGTGCTCCGGAGCATTTCGCCAACGTTCGGCATGTGAAAAGATGCAAAACTTGTGTTTTGGGCCTAAATACACTATTTCAGGGTACCGAAGTTACAAAAATAGTTTCGCAATGAATGCACCTATTCTACTCCGTTAGCCACAAAATGATGTTTGGTAGTGCTCCGGAGCATTTCGCAAACCTTCGGCATGTGAAAAGATGCAAAACTTGTGTTTTGGGCCTAAATACACTATTTCAGGGTACCGAAGTTACAAAAATAGTTTCGCAATTAATCCACCCATTCTACTCCATTAGACCTAAAATGATGTTTGGGAGTGCTCCGGAGCATTTCGCAAACCTTCGGCATGTGAAAAGATGCAAAACTTGTGTTTTGGGCATTAATACACTATTTCAGGGTACCGATGTTACAAAAATAGTTTCGCAATGAATGCACCCATTCTACTCCATTAGACCCAAAATGATGTTTGGGAGTGCTCCGGAGCATTTCGCAAACCTTCGGCATGTGAAAAGATGCAAAACTTGTGTCTTGGGCCTAAATACACTATTTCAGGGTACCGAAGTTACAAAAATAGTTTCGCAATGAATGCACCTATTCTACTCCGTTAGCCACAAAATGATGTTTGGTAGTGCTCCGGAGCATTTCGCAAACCTTCGGCATGTGAAAAGATGCAAAACTTGTGTTTTGCGCCTAAATACACTATTTCAGGGTACCGAAGTTACAAAAATAGTTTCGCAATTAATCCACCCATTCTACTCCATTAGACCTAAAATGATGTTTGGGAGTGCTCCGGAGCATTTCGCAAACCTTCGGCATGTGAAAAGATGCAAAACTTGTGTTTTGGGCATGAATACACTATTTCAGGGTACCGATGTTACAAAAATAGTTTCGCAATGAATGCACCCATTCTACTCCATTAGACCCAAAATGATGTTTGGGAGTGCTCCGGAGCATTTCGCCAACGTTCGGCATGTGAAAAGATGCAAAACTTGTGTTTTGGGCCTAAATACACTATTTCAGGGTACCGAAGTTACAAAAATAGTTTCGCAATGAATGCACCTATTCTACTCCGTTAGCCACAAAATGATGTTTGGTAGTGCTCCGGAGCATTTCGCAAACCTTCGGCATGTGAAAAGATGCAAAACTTGTGTTTTGGGCCTAAATACACTATTTCAGGGTACCGAAGTTACAAAAATAGTTTCGCAATTAATCCACCCATTCTACTCCATTAGACCTAAAATGATGTTTGGGAGTGCTCCGGAGCATTTCGCAAACCTTCGGCATGTGAAAAGATGCAAAACTTGTGTTTTGGGCATGAATACACTATTTCAGGGTACTGATGTTACAAAAATAGTTTCGCAATGAATGCACCCATTCTACTCCATTAAACCCAAAATGATGTTTGGGAGTGCTCCGGAGCATTTCGCCAACCTTCGGCATGTGAAAAGATGCAAAACTTGTGTTTTGGGCATGAATACACTATTTCAGGGTACCGATGTTACAAAAATAGTTTCGCAATGAATGCACCCATTCTACTCCATTAGACCCAAAATGATGTTTGGGAGTGCTCCGGAGCATTTCGCCAACGTTCGGCATGTGAAAAGATGCAAAACTTGTGTTTTGGGCCTAAATACACTATTTCAGGGTACCGAAGTTACAAAAATAGTTTCGCAATGAATGCACCTATTCTACTCCGTTAGCCACAAAATGATGTTTGGTAGTGCTCCGGAGCATTTCGCAAACCTTCGGCATGTGAAAAGATGCAAAACTTGTGTTTTGGGCCTAAATACACTATTTCAGGGTACCGAAGTTACAAAAATAGTTTCGCAATTAATCCACCCATTCTACTCCATTAGACCTAAAATGATGTTTGGGAGTGCTCCGGAGCATTTCGCAAACCTTCGGCATGTGAAAAGATGCAAAACTTGTGTTTTGGGCATTAATACACTATTTCAGGGTACCGATGTTACAAAAATAGTTTCGCAATGAATGCACCCATTCTACTCCATTAGACCCAAAATGATGTTTGGGAGTGCTCCGGAGCATTTCGCAAACCTTCGGCATGTGAAAAGATGCAAAACTTGTGTTTTGGGCCTAAATACACTACTTCAGGGTACCGAAGTTACAAAAATAGTTTCGCAATTAATCCACCCATTCTACTCCATTAGACCAAAAATGATGTTTGGGAGTGCTCTGGAGCATTTCGCAAACCTTCGGCATGTGAAAAGATGCAAAACTTGTGTTTTGGGCCTAAATACACTATTTTAGGGTACCGAAGTTACAAAAATAGTTTCGCAATTAATCCACCCATTCTACTCCATTAGACCTAAAATGATGTTTGGGAGTGCTCCGGAGCATTTCGCAAACCTTCGGCATGTGAAAAGATGCAAAACTTGTGTTTTGGGCATGAATACACTATTTCAGGGTACCGATGTTACAAAAATAGTTTCGCAATGAATGCACCCATTCTACTCCATTAGACCCAAAATGATGTTTGGCAGTGCTCCGGAGCATTTCGCCAACCTTCGGCATGTGAAAAGATGCAAAACTTGTGTTTTGGCCTAAATACACTATTTCAGGATACCGAAGTTACAAAAATAGTTTCGCAATTAATCCACCCAATCTACTCCATTAGAACTAAAATGATGTTTGGGAGTGCTCCTGAGCATTTCGCAAACCTTCGGCATGTGAAAAGATGCAAAACTTGTGTTTTGGCCTAAATACACTATTTCAGGGTACCGAAGTTTCAAAAATAGTTTCGCAATGAATGCACCTATTCTACTCCGTTAGACACAAAATGATGTTTGGGAGTGCTCCGGAGCATTTCGCAAACCTTCGGCATGTGAAAAGATGCAAAACTTGTGTTTTGGGCCTAAATACACTATTTCAGGGTACCGAAGTTACAAAAATAGTTTCGCAATTAATCCACCCATTCTACTCCATTAGACCTAAAATGATGTTTGGGAGCGCTCCGGAGCATTTCGCAAACCTTCGGCATGTGAAAAGATCCAAAACTTGTGTTTTGGGCATGAATACACTATTTCAGGGTACCGATGTTACAAAAATAGTTTCGCAATGAATGCACCCATTCTACTCCATTAGACCCAAAATGATGTTTGGGAGTGCTCCGGAGCATTTCGCCAACCTTCGGCATGTGAAAAGATGCAAAACTTGTGTTTTGGGCCTAAATACACTATTTCAGGATACCGAAGTTACAAAAATAGTTTCGCAATTAATCCACCCATTCTACTCCATTAGACCTAAAATGATGTTTGGGAGTGCTCCGGAGCATTTCGCAAACCTTCGGCATGTGAAAAGATGCAAAACTTGTGTTTTGGGCCTAAATACACTATTTCAGGGTACCGAAGTTACAAAAATAGTTTCGCAATTAATCCACCCATTCTACTCCATTAGACCTAAAATGATGTTTGGGAGTGCTCCGGAGCATTTCGCAAACCTTCGGCATGTGAAAAGATGCAAAACTTGTGTTTTGGGCATGAATACACTATTTCAGGGTACCGATGTTACAAAAATAGTTTCGCAATGAATGCACCCATTCTACTCCATTAGACCCAAAATGATGTTTGGGAGTGCTCCGGAGCATTTCGCCAACCTTCGGCATGTGAAAAGATGCAAAACTTGTGTTTTGGGCCTAAATACACTATTTCAGGATACCGAAGTTACAAAAATAGTTTCGCAATTAATCCACCCATTCTACTCCATTAGACCTAAAATGATGTTTGGGAGTGCTCCGGAGCATTTCGCAAACCTTCGGCATGTGAAAAGATGCAAAACTTGTGTTTTGCGCCTAAATACACTATTTCAGGGTACCGAAGTTACAAAAATAGTTTCGCAATTAATCCACCCATTCTACTCCATTAGACCTAAAATGATGTTTGGGAGTGCTCCGGAGCATTTCGCAAACCTTCGGCATGTGAAAAGATGCAAAACTTGTGTTTTGGGCATGAATACACTATTTCAGGGTACCGATGTTACAAAAATAGTTTCGCAATGAATGCACCCATTCTACTCCATTAGACCCAAAATGATGTTTGGGAGTGCTCCGGAGCATTTCGCCAACGTTCGGCATGTGAAAAGATGCAAAACTTGTGTTTTGGGCCTAAATACACTATTTCAGGGTACCGAAGTTACAAAAATAGTTTCGCAATGAATGCACCTATTCTACTCCGTTAGCCACAAAATGATGTTTGGTAGTGCTCCGGAGCATTTCGCAAACCTTCGGCATGTGAAAAGATGCAAAACTTGTGTTTTGGGCCTAAATACACTATTTCAGGGTACCGAAGTTACAAAAATAGTTTCGCAATTAATCCACCCATTCTACTCCATTAGACCTAAAATGATGTTTGGGATTGCTCCGGAGCATTTCGCAAACCTTCGGCATGTGAAAAGATGCAAAACTTGTGTTTTGGGCATGAATACACTATTTCAGGGTACTGATGTTACAAAAATAGTTTCGCAATGAATGCACCCATTCTACTCCATTAAACAAAAAATGATGTTTGGGAGTGCTCCGGAGCATTTCGCCAACCTTCGGCATGTGAAAAGATGCAAAACTTGTGTTTTGGGCCTAAATACACTATTTCAGGGTACCGAAGTTACAAAAATAGTTTCGCAATGAATGCACATATTCTACTCCGTTAGACACAAAATGATGTTTGGGAGTGCTCCGGAGCATTTCGCAAACCTTCGGCATGTGAAAAGATGCAAAACTTGTGTTTTGGGCCTAAATACACTATTTCAGGGTACCGAAGTTACAAAAATAGTTTCGCAATTAATCCACCCATTCTACTCCATTAGACCTAAAATGATGTTTGGGAGTGCTCCGGAGCATTTCGCAAACCTTCGGCATGTGAAAAGATGCAAAACTTGTGTTTTGGGCCTAAATACACTATTTCAGGGTACCGAAGTTATAAAAATAGTTTCACAATTAATCCACCCATTCTACTCCATTAGACCTAAAATGATGTTTGGGAGTGCTCCGGAGCATTTCGCAAACCTTCGGCATGTGAAAAGATGCAAAACTTGTGTTTTGGGCATGAATACACTATTTCAGGGTACCGATGTTACAAAAATAGTTTCGCAATGAATGCACCCATTCTACTCCATTAGACCCAAAATGATGGTTGGGAGTGCTCCGGAGCATTTCGCCAACCTTCGGCATGTGAAAAGATGCAAAACTTGTGTCTTGGGCCTAAATACACTATTTCAGGGTACCGAAGTTACAAAAATAGTTTCGCAATGAATGCACCTATTCTACTCCGTTAGACACAAAATGATGTTTGGGAGTGCTCCGGAGCATTTCGCAAACCTTCGGCATGTGAAAAGATGCAAAACTTGTGTGTTGGGCCTAAATACACTACTTCAGGGTACCGATGTTACAAAAATAGTTTCGCAATTAATCCACCCATTCTACTCCATTAGACCTAAAATGATGTTTGGGAGTGCTCCGGAGCATTTCGCAAACCTTCGGCATGTGAAGAGATGCAAAACTTGTGTTTTGGGCATGAATACACTATTTCAGGGTACCGATGTTACAAAAATAGTTTCGCAATGAATGAACCCATTCTACTCCATTAGACCCAAAATGATGTTTGGGAGTGCTCCGGAGCATTTCGCAAACCTTCGGCATGTGAAAAGATGCAAAACTTATGTTTTGGGCATGAATACACTATTTCAGGGTACCGATGTTACAAAAATAGTTTCGCAATGAATGAACCCATTCTGCTCCATTAGACCCAAAATGATGTTTGGGAGTGCTCCGGAGCATTTCGCAAACCTTCGGCATGTGAAAAGATGCAAAACTTGTGTTTTGGGCCTAAATACACTACTTCAGGGTACCGAAGTTACAAAAATAGTTTCGCAATTAATCCACCCATTCTACTCCATTAGACCAAAAATGATGTTTGGGAGTGCTCCGGAGCATTTCGCAAACCTTCGGCATGTGAAAAGATGCAAAACTTGTGTTTTGGGCCTAAATACACTATTTTAGGGTACCGAAGTTACAAAAATAGTTTCGCAATTAATCCACCCATTCTACTCCATTAGACCTAAAATGATGTTTGGGAGTGCTCCGGAGCATTTCGCAAACCTTCGGCATGTGAAAAGATGCAAAACTTGTGTTTTGGGCATGAATACACTATTTCAGGGTACCGATGTTACAAAAATAGTTTCGCAATGAATGCACCCATTCTACTCCATTAGACCCAAAATGATGTTTGGGAGTGCTCCGGAGCATTTCGCAAACCTTCGGCATGTGAAAAGATGCAAAACTTGTGTTTTGGGCCTAAATACACTACTTCAGGGTACCGAAGTTACAAAAATAGTTTCGCAATTAATCCACCCATTCTACTCCATTAGACCAAAAATGATGTTTGGGAGTGCTCCGGAGCATTTCGCAAACCTTCGGCATGTGAAAAGATGCAAAACTTGTGTTTTGGGCCTAAATACACTATTTTAGGATACCGAAGTTACAAAAATAGTTTCGCAATTAATCCACCCATTCTACTCCATTAGACCTAAAATGATGTTTGGGAGTGCTCTGGAGCATTTCGCAAACCTTCGGCATGTGAAAAGATGCAAAACTTGTGTTTTGGGCATGAATACACTATTTCAGGGTACCGATGTTACAAAAATAGTTTCGCAATGAATGCACCCATTCTACTCCATTAGACCCAAAATGATGTTTGGCAGTGCTCCGGAGCATTTCGCCAACCTTCGGCATGTGAAAAGATGCAAAATTTGTGTTTTGGCCTAAATACACTATTTCAGGATACCGAAGTTACAAAAATAGTTTCGCAATTAATCCACCCATTCTACTCCATTAGAACTAAAATGATGTTTGGGAGTGCTCCTGAGCATTTCGCAAACCTTCGGCATGTGAAAAGATGCAAAACTTGTGTTTTGCGCCTAAATACACTATTTCAGGGTACCGAAGTTACAAAAATAGTTTCGCAATGAATGCACCTATTCAACTCCGTTAGACACAAAATGATGTTTGGGAGTGCTCCGGAGCATTTCGCAAACCTTCGGCATGTGAAAAGATGCAAAACTTGTGTTTTGGGCCTAAATACACTATTTCAGGGTACCGAAGTTACAAAAATAGTTTCGCAATTAATCCACCCATTCTACTCCATTAGACCTAAAATGATGTTTGGGAGTGCTCCGGAGCATTTCGCAAACCTTCGGCATGTGAAAAGATGCAAAACTTGTGTTTTGGGCATGAATACACTATTTCAGGGTACCGATGTTACAAAAATAGTTTCGCAATGAATGCACCCATTCTACTCCATTAGACCCAAAATGATGTTTGGGAGTGCTCCGGAGCATTTCGCCAACCTTCGGCATGTGAAAAGATGCAAAACTTGTGTTTTGGGCCTAAATACACTATTTCAGGATACCGAAGTTACAAAAATAGTTTCGCAATTAATCCACCCATTCTACTCCATTAGACCTAAAATGATGTTTGGGAGTGCTCCGGAGCATTTCGCAAACCTTCGGCATGTGAAAAGATGCAAAACTTGTGTTTTGGGCATGAATACACTATTTCAGGGTACCGATGTTACAAAAATAGTTTCGCAATGAATGCACCCATTCTACTCCATTAGACCCAAAATGATGTTTGGCAGTGCTCCGGAGCATTTCGCCAACCTTCGGCATGTGAAAAGATGCAAAATTTGTGTTTTGGCCTAAATACACTATTTCAGGATACCGAAGTTACAAAAATAGTTTCGCAATTAATCCACGCATTCTACTCCATTAGAACTAAAATGATGTTTGGGAGTGCTCCTGAGAATTTCGCAAACCTTCGGCATGTGAAAAGATGCAAAACTTGTGTTTTGGGCCTAAATACACTATTTCAGGGTACCGAAGTTACAAAAATAGTTTCGCAATGAATGCACCTATTCAACTCCGTTAGACACAAAATGATGTTTGGGAGTGCTCCGGAGCATTTCGCAAACCTTCGGCATGTGAAAAGATGAAAAACTTGTGTTTTGGGCCTAAATACACTATTTCAGGGTACCGAAGTTACAAAAATAGTTTCGCAATTAATCCACCCATTCTACTCCATTAGACCTAAAATGATGTTTGGGAGCGCTCCGGAGCATTTCGCAAACCTTCGGCATGTGAAAAGATGCAAAACTTGTGTTTTGGGCATGAATACACTATTTCAGGGTACCGATGTTACAAAAATAGTTTCGCAATGAATGCACCCATTCTACTCCATTAGACCCAAAATGATGTTTGGGAGTGCTCCGGAGCATTTCGCCAACCTTCGGCATGTGAAAAGATGCAAAACTTGTGTTTTGGGCCTAAATACACTATTTCAGGATACCGAAGTTACAAAAATAGTTTCGCAATTGATCCACCCATTCTACTCCATTAGACCTAAAATGATGTTTGGGAGTGCTCCGGAGCATTTCGCAAACCTTCGGCATGTGAAAAGATGCAAAACTTGTGTTTCAGGCCTGAATACACTATTTTAGTGTACCGAAGTTAGAAAAATGGTTTCGCAACGAATACACCCATTCTACTCCATAAGACCCAAAATGATGTTTGGGAGTAATCCGGAGCATTTCGCCAACCTTCGGCATGTGAAAAGATGCAAAACTTGTGTTTTGGGCCTAAATACACTATTTCAGGATACCGAAGTTACAAAAATAGTTTCGCAATTGATCCACCCATTCTACTCCATTAGACCTAAAATGATGTTTGGGAGTGCTCCGGAGCATTTCGCAAACCTTCGGCATGTGTAAAGATGCAAAACTTGTGTTTTGGGCCTAAATACACTATTTCAGGGTACTGAAGTTACAAAAATAGTTTCGCAATTAATCCACCCATTCTACTCCATTAGACCTAAAATGATGTTTGGGAGTGCTCCGGAGCATTTCGCAAACCTTCGGCATGTGAAAAGATGCAAAACTTGTGTTTTGGGCATGAATACACTATTTCAGGGTACCGATGTTACAAAAATAGTTTCGCAATGAATGCACCCATTCTACTCCATTAGACCCAAAATGATGTTTGGGAGTGCTCCGGAGCATTTCGCCAACCTTCGGCATGTGAAAAGATGCAAAACTTGTGTATTGGGCCTAAATACACTATTTCAGGATACCGAAGTTACAAAAATAGTTTCGCAATTAATCCACCCATTCTACTCCATTAGAACTAAAATGATGTTTGGGAGTGCTCCTGAGCATTTCGCAAACCTTCGGCATGTGAAAAGATGCAAAACTTGTGTTTTGCGCCTAAATACACTATTTCAGGGTACCGAAGTTACAAAAATAGTTTCGCAATGAATGCACCTATTCAACTCCGTTAGACACAAAATGATGTTTGGGAGTGCTCCGGAGCATTTCGCATACCTTCGGCATGTGAAAAGATGCAAAACTTGTGTTTTGGGCCTAAATACACTATTTCAGGGTACCGAAGTTACAAAAATAGTTTCGCAATTAATCCACCCATTCTACTCCATTAGACCTAAAATGATGTTTGGGAGCGCTCCGGAGCATTTCGCAAACCTTCGGCATGTGAAAAGATGCAAAACTTGTGTTTTGGGCATGAATACACTATTTCAGGGTACCGATGTTACAAAAATAGTTTCGCAATGAATGCACCCATTCTACTCCATTAGACCCAAAATGATGTTTGGGAGTGCTCCGGAGCATTTCGCCAACCTTCGGCATGTGAAAAGATGCAAAACTTGTGTTTTGGGCCTAAATACACTATTTCAGGATACCGAAGTTACAAAAATAGTTTCGCAATTAATCCACCCATTCTACTCCATTAGAACTAAAATGATGTTTGGGAGTGCTCCTGAGCATTTCGCAAACTTTCTGATGTGGACATGACACCCATGCATACGACCATGATTGGTGCATGGAATGGAGTAGAAGAAGTCCAACAACGGTGTCCACGTCGAAGAGGAGGCACGAGGCTAATCCGGTTCGAGTCCCCAAGGTGGAGGCCAAAAACAATTCAAGTTCAAGTCCAGTTCGGAGTCTAGGAGCAGTGCGCAATAAAACGGACGCCCATGTCGCATACAGAGTCGGTTTTGGACGTTCTATATATGGTTGGAAGCACAATTTCATAGAGCTTCCAATGGCACCAGTCTCATGCCAAAATTCGTCCTGAGTCAACAGGAATCATCGAAAGAAGTGGACGTCCAGAATCTGCCAGGGCGCTGCACCAATACCTTTTGGGCTGTTGGCCCAACAGGAGGCCCATGTGGGCCCCCCTATTTAGATAGACCCCTCGTTTATTTTCAGACTTGAGTTTTGTTTTACATCTAGCTTTAGCTACATCAGACCACGCACAAATACGTGCTGATCTCTGTGATTCAGAACTCCACCTTCGAGTGATAGTAAGATTGCTCGCCTCTTTTTCTTGTTCGTTCTTCGATTGCGTGCAGGAAACGATCTTCGTGATCAGGCTGACTTTGCACCGGCAAGGTTGGTAACCATCGGGAGTTGGTTCAGCGATTGCATTGGCGCTTCGGGCTTGCTCGTCGTAGTCGGATCGTGAGGGTCAACAACCACCAAATCGGATTTATCTCCACTCACCGAAAGATCAGGCACTCCCCCTCTATCAAGTGGTATCAGCTTTCCAGGTTGATCGGTGAGTTTATCGAGTGTTTTTAATTCCTATAGTCCACAAAAACCAAACAAAAAAAAATTGTTCTAGGTTAGATCCTTGTCCCAGCAACCCGTTTTAGCCTTGCACGTTCATTCAATAATTTGTGTTGTTGAGTTTGTGTGCTTGTTCGTTCAATTGTTGCTGGTTTCTTGTGTTAGCATTTGTTCTTCTCATCAAACCCTAGTTTTTGCCTCTGTTTTTCTCTCCACTGCTCGTCCCCCCACCCCACGGCAAACCCCCCTTGCGTCGCATTTTCCCCCCACCCCACGGTTCCCCCCTTCGTGCGTTGTGTTCTGGCACGTTAGCAGAAAAGAAAAAAAAGGAAAGTCGTCAAAAAAAAAGGAACGTCAACAGAAAAGAAAAAAAAGAGAAAAAGCAGACAAAAAAAGAAAGGAAAAGGCAGACAAAGAAAAGGAAAAGGAACTGGACTCCACCGAGCTAATCACGCGCCGCCTCCATCCCTGGGTCGCGCGACCCTATCGTGGCCTCGTGGGCTGGGCGAGTTTGTTGCCCCACGCACGCCGTGACCCCCCGGATCGCGGCCTCCCGTGGTGCCACGCAAGTTTTTTTTCTCTCTGTTTTTTTCCCTGACGCACAACGCGCGATACCCCCCTACTCGCGCCGTGAAACCTGCCATGCATGCCGCCAAAAAGACAGAAAGGTCGGGTAGATCCTACTCCGGGAGCGTCGGTCTCCTTCTGCAAGACCGGACGTGCGCGCCTCCAACTTCCAGCTCGGCGCCCTACCAGTGCACCCCTTCCTGTGCTTCCATTTGCTCCCCCCTCTTGTTCGCCTCGTGTGTTTTTTCCCTCCCACTGTACACCCCCACCCCCTCACGCACACCCATTTTGTTTCTTCCTCTCGCACTTGTTTCCAGCAACGTTTGATCATGTTTAGCACTATAATTCAACTTTGCATCTATTGTTTGATTGTGCTAATCCTTGCTTTGAGTGCAGCCTACCTAGAACTCCACATATTTCTCCGACGAGCAGATTTTGTTTCTCCAAGCAATCACTCCTCCAATCTTTCGCGAGTTCCACCGGTTGGTTGCAGGTCGCCCCTGTGTGCGTGGTAGGAACAGATAAGAATTTGATAACGGCATTAGTTTGAGCGCCTTTGTGAGCTGTTCTACCCCTGTTTTTGGTCTCGTTTTGTTTTGTGTTTGCGCTAACCATGGCAGAAGACGTAGACAAGAAGGATGACCAGCCGCAGGCCACTAAGACCAAGCTCGACACCATTGTGTCACACCTCGATGCAATGAAAATGTTGATCACAAGTTTACAGCAGGAGATGGATGCTGGAGACTTCAGTGGACGCGCCCGTCGTGCGTGCAACCATGGTGGTAATGATTCTTTTGCTCAGCTTCCATTTAAAATTCCATTTTATAATGGCAAATATGATCCTGCTGCATATCTTGATTGGGAATTAGAGGTTGAACAACATTTTTCATGCCATGATATTCCTGCAAGTGCACAAGTTAAGACTGCTATTAGTGCATTTACTGATTTAGCTTTATTTTGGTGGCATCATGAATATAAACAAAAACACCCCACCACCTGGGCACAATTAAAAGCTGCTATGAGACGTCATTTTGTACCTTCATATTATACACGAGATTTGCTTAATAAGATGCAGCGGTTCCAGCAAGGTCAACAGTCTGTTGCAGAATATTACCAGGAGCTGCAAAACGGTATGATTCGTTGTGGTCTGGTTGAGGGGGATGACGCTGTAATGGCACGTTTTCGTGGTGGCTTGAACCGCGAAATTCAGGATATACTTGTTTATAAGGAATATGCTGACATGACCTCATTATTTGCATATGCTTGTAAAGCTGAACGTGAAGTGCAGGGACGCCGCTCGAAGACATATACTAATTCTTTTGCAGGACGCAGCCTGTCATCCAGCGCAGCTCCTCCTCTTCCCGCATCATGCACGACTAGCACTACACCGCGCGAGAGGACGACCAAACCTGCAGGCGCATCCTCACATACAAATTCAGAACCATCACTTGACAATGCACCTACTCTTTTTGATATTGAGAGCACCGGTACTGCTCCAGGTATTCCACTCACGGCTGGTGAGACTTCTTCTGATGTGCTGAATTTTTCCACAACTCATGATAACATAGATCAATTGCTAGTGACCCCTGTTCTTGATTTATCTTTGTCACAAGTTGATTTGCTTGATGTTCCTTGTGATAAAGATGCCTTGTGTGACAATGTTTCTGTTGTACATGCTTTAAAACCACACACTTGTGCTGACATTAAACATGCCATTCATATTTCAAACACGACTGATGAGCTTGAACTGTCATGTTCCTTACATACTTTGGGTTACATTGAATTTGATGTTTTGTGTAATCTAGATTGTTTGGAAGATATAATTTCTAAATATGCTAATTTGCCATGGCTTTCTAAACACACATATCATGCTATTGGCAAATATAACAATGAAGGACATTATATGATACATCGAGTGTACATTTGTGACAATCTGAATTATCCTTTTGTTGTGCGCAATTTTGATCCACTAGAGGGCAGCCATGCTACAGATTTTATTCCACATTCCCCTAGCTCTGTTTTGGTGAAACAAGTTTCCTCCCAAGAAGGGGAGCATTGCTGCTCGCTACCTATCCCTGCTTTGTCTTTTGCTGGTACAAATCTTTTGCAGGATAGTGTTGCCACACATTATGTGTCGTCCGATCAAGATGCTTACATGCTCGCTAAATTTTCTATGCAAGATGACATATTCACCAATTGGAAACATGGTGACATTCCTCCTCACAATAATTTTGATTTCCTTTGTTTTCGAAACCCCGTTCTCTCTTGTGTTATGCAGGATCGGTTCCAAGTACAATCGACGCCGAGGACGGCTTTTCGTCAAGAAGGGGAGAATGATGAGGACATGACACCCATGCATACGACCATGATTGGTGCATGGAATGGAGTAGAAGAAGTCCAACAAGGGTGTCCACGTCGAAGAGGAGGCACGAGGCTAATCCGGTTCGAGTCCCCAAGGTGGAGGCCAAAAACAATTCAAGTTCGAGCCCAGTTCGGAGTCTAGGAGCAGTGCGCAATAAAACGGACGCCCATGTCGCATACAGAGTCGGTTTTGGACGTTCTATATATGGTTGGAAGCACAATTTCATAGAGCTTCCAATGGCACCGGTCTCATGCCAAAATTCGTCCTGAGTCAACTTGAATCATCGAAAGAAGTGGACGTCCAGAATCTGCCAGGGCGCTGCACCAATACCTTTTGGGCTGTTGGCCCAACAGGAGGCCCATGTGGGCCCCCCTATTTAGATAGACCCCTCGTTTATTTTCAGACTTGAGTTTTGTTTTACATCTAGCTTTAGCTACATCAGACCACGCACAAATACGTGCTGATCTCTGTGATTCAGAACTCCACCTTCGAGTGATAGTAAGATTGCTCGCCTCTTTTTCTTGTTCGTTCCTCGATTGCGTGCAGGAAACGATCTTCGTGATCAGGCTGACTTTGCACCGGCAAGGTTGGTAACCATCGGGAGTTGGTTCAGCGATTGCATTGGCGCTTCGGGCTTGCTCGTCGTAGTCGGATCGTGAGGGTCAACAACCACCAAATCGGATTTATCTCCACTCACCGAAAGATCGGGCACTCCCCCTCTATCACTTTAGGCATGTGAAAAGATGCAAAACTTGTGTTTCGGGCATGAATACACTATTTCAGAGTACCGAAGATACAAAAATAGTTTCACAATGAATGCACCTATTCTACTCCGTTAGACACAAAATGATGTTTGGGAGTGCTCCGGAGCATTTCGCAAACCTTCGGCATGTGAAAAGAAGCAAAACTTGTGTTTTGGGCCTAAATACACTATTTCAGGGTACCGAAGTTACAAAAATGGTTTCGCAATGAATGCACCTATTCTACTCCATTAGACCAAGAATGATGTTTGGGAGTGCTCCGGAGCATTTCGCAAACCTCCGGCACATGAAAAGATGAAAAAACTTGTGTTTCGTGCCTTAACACTATTTCAGGGTACCGAAGTTACGACAATGGTTTCGCAATGAATACAATCATTCTACTCCATTAGACCCAAAATGATGTTTGGGACTGCTCCGGAGCATTTCGCCAACCATCGGCATGTGAAAAGATGCAAAACTTGTGTTTTCGGCCTAAATACACTATTTCAGGGTACCGAAGTTACAAAAATAGTTTCGCAATGAATGCACCTATTCTACTCCGTTAGATACAAAATGATGTTTGGGAGTGCTCCGGAGCATTTCACAAACCTTCGGCATGTGAAAAGATGCAAAACTTGTGTTTTGGGCCTAAATACACTATTTCAGGGTACCGAAGTTACAAAAATAGTTTCGCAATTAATCCACCCATTCTACTCCATTAGACCTAAAATGATGTTTGGGAGTGCTCCGGAGCATTTCGCAAACCTTCGGCATGTGAAAAGATGCAAAACTTGTGTTTCGGGCATGAATACACTATTTCAGGGTACCGATGTTACAAAAATAGTTTCGCAATGAATGCACGCTTTCTACTCCATTAGACCCAAAATGATGTTTGGGAGTGCTCCGGAGCATTTAGCCAACCTTCGGCATGTGAAAAGATGCAAAACTTGTGTTTTGGGCCTAAATACACTATTTCAGGGTACCGAAGTTACAAAAATAGTTTCGCAATTCATCCACCCATTCTAGTCCATTAGACCTAAAATGATGTTTGGGAGTGCTCCGAAGCATTTCGCAAACCTTCGGCATGTGAAAAGATGCAAAACTTGTGTTTTGAGCATGAATACACTATTTCAGGGTACCGAAGTTACGAAAATGGTTTCGCAATGAATGCACCTATTCTACTCTATTAGACTAAGAATGATGTTTGGGAGTGCTCCGGAGCATTTCGCAAACCTCCGGCATGTGAAAAGATGCAAAACTTGTGTTTTGGGCCATAACACTATTTCAGGGTACCGAAGTTACGACAATGGATTCGCAACGAATACAATCATTCTACTCCATTAGACCCAAAATGATGTTTGGGAGTGCTCCGGAGCATTTCTCAAACCTTCGGCATGTGAAAAGATGCAAAACTTGTGTGTCGGGCATGAATACACTATTTTCAGGGTACCGATGTTACAAAAATAGTTTCGCAATGAATGCACCCATTCTACTCCATTAGACCCAAAATGATGTTTGGGAGTGCTCCGAAGCATTTCGCAAACCTTCGGTATGTGAAAAGATGCAAAACTTGAGTTTCGGGCCTGAATTCACTATTTCAGTGTACGGAAGTTACGAAAATGGTTTCGCAATGAATGCTCCTATTCTACTCTATTAGACTAAGAATGATGTTTGGGAGTGCTCCGGAGCATTTCGCAAACCTCCGGCATGTGAAAAGATGCAAAACTTCTGTTTCGGGCCATAACACTATTTCAGGGTACCGAAGTTACGACAATGGTTTTGCAACGAATACAATCATTCTACTCCATTAGACCCAAAATGATGTTTGGGAGTGCTCCGGAGCATTTCGCAAACCTTCGGCATGTAAAAAGATGCAAAACTTGTGTTTTGGGCCTAAATACACTATTTCAGAGTACCGAAGTTACAAAAATAGTTTCGCAATGAATGCACGCATTCTACTCCGTTGACCAAGAATGATGTTTGGGAGTGCTCCGGAGCATTTCGCAAACCTCCGGCATGTGAAAAGATAAAAAACTTTTGTTTCGGGCCTGAATACTCTATTTCAGGCCTGAATACACTATTTCGGGGTACCGAAGTTACGAAAATGGTTTCACAACGAATACACCCATTCTACTCCATAAGACCCAAAATGATGTTTGGGAGTAATCCGGAGCATTTCGAAAACCTTAGGCATGTGAAAAGATGCAAAACTTGTGTTTCGAGCCTGAATACACTATTTCAGGGTACCGAAGTTACGAAAATGGTTTCGCAATGAATGCACCCATTCTACTCCATTAGAGCAAGAATGATGTTTGGGAGTGCTCCGGAGCATTTCGCAAACCTCCGGCATGTGAAAAGATAAAAAACTTGTGTTTCGGGCCTTAACACTATTTCAGGGTACCGAAGTTACGACAATGGTTTCGCAATGAATACAATCATTCTACTCCATTAGACCCAAAATGATGTTTGGGAGTGCTCCGGAGCATTTCGCAAACTTTCGGCATGTAAAAAGATGCAAAACTTGTGTTTTGGGCCTAAATACAATATTTCAGGGTACCGATGTTACAAAAATAGTTTCACAATGAATCCACCCATTCTACTCCATTAGACCCAAAATGATGTTTGGGAGTGCTCCGGAGCATTTCGCAAACCTTCGGCATGTGAAACGATGCAAAACTTGGGTTTCGGGCATGAATACACTATTTCAGGGTACCGATGTTACAAAAATAGTTTCGTAATGAATGCACCCATTCTACTCCATTAGACCCAAAATGATTTTTGGGAGTGCTCCGGAGCATTTCGCAAACCTTCGGCCTGTGAAAAGATGCAAAACTTGTGTTTCGGGCCTGAATACACTATTTCAGTGTACCGAAGTTACAAAAATGGTTTCGCAATGAATGCTCCTATTCTATTCCATTAGACTAAGAATGATGTTTGGGAGTGCTCCGGAGCGTTTCGCAAACCTCCGGCATGTGAAAAGATAAAAAACTTGTGTTTCGGGCCTGAATACACTATTTCGTGCCTGAATACACTATTTTGGGGTACCGAAGTTACGAAAATGGTTTCACAACAAATACACCCATTCTACTCCATAAGACCCAAAATGATGTTTGGGAGTAATCCGAAGCATTTCGAAAACCTTCGGCATGTGAAAAGATGCAGAACTTGTGTTTCGAGCCTGAATACACTATTTCAGGGTACCGAAGTTACGAAAATGGTTTCGCAATGAATGCACCCATTCTACTCCATTAGACCAAGAATGATGTTTGGGAGTGCTCCGGAGCATTTCGCAAACCTCCGGCATGTGAAAAGATAAAAAAACTTGTGTTTCGGGCCTTAACACTATTGCAGGGTACCGAAGTTACGACAATGGTTTCGCAATGAATACAATTATTCTACTCCATTAGACCTAAAATGATGTTTGGGAGTGCTCCGGAGCATTTCGCAAAGCTTCGGCATGTAAAAAGATGCAAAACTTGTGTTTCGGGCATGACTACACTATTTCAGGGTACCGATGTTACAAAAATAGTTTCGCAATGAATGCACCCATTCTGCTCCATTAGACCCAAAATGATGTTTGGGAGTGCTCCGGAGCATTTCGCAAACCTTCGGCATGTGAAAAGATGCTAAACTTGTGTTTCTGGCCTGAATACACTATTTCAGTGTACCGAAGTTACGAAAATGGTTTCGCAATGAATGCACCTATTCTACTCCATTAGACCAAGAATGATGTTTGGGAGTGCTCCGGAGCATTTTGCAAACCTTCGGCATGTGAAAAGATAAAAAACTTGTGTTTCGGGCCTGAATACACTATTCGGGCCTGGATACACTATTTCGGGGTACCGAAGTTACGAAAATGGATTCACAACGAATACACCCATTCTACTCCATAAGACCCAAAATGATGTTTGGGAGTAATCCAGAGCATTTCGAAAACCTTCGGCATGTGAAAAGATGCAAAACTTGTGTTTCGAGCCTGAATACACTATTTCAGGGTACCGATGTTACAAAAATAGTTTCGCAATGAATGCACCCATTCTACTCCATTAGACCCAAAATGATGTTTGGGAGTGCTCCGGAGCATTTCGCAAACCTTCGGCATGTGAAAAGATGCAAAACTTGTGTTTCGGGCCTGAATGGTTTCAGTGTACGGAAGTTACGAAAATGGTTTCGCAATGAATGCACCTATTCTACTCTATTAGACTAAGAATGATGTTTGGGAGTGCTCCGGAGCATTTCGCAAACCTCCGGCATGTGAAAAGATGCAAAACTTGTGTTTCGGGCCATAACACTATTTCAGGGTACCGAAGTTACGACAATGGTTTTGCAACGAATACAATCATTCTACTCCATTAGACCCAAAATGATGTTTGGGAGTGCTCCGGAGGATTTCTCAAACCTTCGACATGTGAAAAGATGCAAAACTTGTGTTTCGGGCATGAATACACTATTTCAGGGTACCGATGTTACAAAAATAGTTTCGCAATGAATGCACCCATTCTACTGCATTAGACCCAAAATGATGTTTGGGAGTGCTCCGGAGCATTTCGCAAACCTTCGGCATGTGAAAACATGCAAAACTTGAGTTTCGGGCCTGAATTCACTATTTCAGTGTACGGAAGTTACGAAAATGGTTTCGCAATGAATGCACCTATTCTACTCTATTAGACTAAGAATGATGTTTGGGAGTGCTCCGGAGCATTTCGCAAACCTCCGGCATGTGAAAAGATGCAAAACTTGTGTTTCGGGCCATAACACTATTTCAGGGTACCGAAGTTACGACAATGGTTTTGCAACGAATACAATCATTCTACTCCATTAGACTCAAAATGATGTTTGGGAGTGCTCCGGAGCATTTCGCAAACCTTCGGCATGTAAAAAGATGCAAAACTTGTGTTTTGGGCCTAAATACACTATTTCAGGGTACCGAAGTTACAAAAATAGTTTCGCAATGAATGCACCCATTCTACTCCGTTGACCAAGAATGATGTTTGGGAGTGCTCCGGAGCATTTCGCAAACCTCCGGCATGTGAAAAGATAAAAAACTTTTGTTTCGGGCCTGAATACTCTATTTCAGGCCTGAATACACTATTTCGGGGTACCGAAGTTACGAAAATGGTTTCACAACGAATACACCCATTCTACTCCATAAGACCCAAAATGATGTTTGGGAGTAATCCGGAGCATTTCGAAAACCTTAGGCATGTGAAAAGATGCAAAACTTGTGTTTCGAGCCTGAATACACTATTTCAGGGTACCGAAGTTACGAAAATGGTTTCGCAATGAATGCACCCATTCTACACCATTAGAGCAAGAATGATGTTTGGGAGTGCTCCGGAGCATTTCGCAAACCTCCGGCATGTGAAAAGATAAAAAACTTGTGTTTCGGGCCTTAACACTATTTCAGGGTACCGAAGTTACGACAATGGTTTCGCAATGAATACAATCATTCTACTCCATTAGACCCAAAATGATGTTTGGGACTGCTCCGGAGCATTTCGCAAACTTTCGGCATGTAAAAAGATGCAAAACTTGTGTTTTGGGCCTAAATACAATATTTCAGGGTACCGATGTTACAAAAATAGTTTCACAATGAATCCACCCATTCTACTCCATTAGACCCAAAATGATGTTTGGGAGTGCTCCGGAGCATTTCGCAAACCTTCGGCATGTGAAACGATGCAAAACTTGGGTTTCGGGCATGAATACACTATTTCAGGGTACCGATGTTACAAAAATAGTTTCGCAATGAATGCACCCATTCTACTCCGTTAGACCCAAAATGATTTTTGGGAGTGCTCCGGAGCATTTCGCAAACCTTCGGCCTGTGAAAAGATGCAAAACTTGTGTTTCGGGCCTGAATACACTATTTTAGTGTACCGAAGTTACAAAAATGGTTTCGCAATGAATGCTCCTATTCTACTCCATTAGACTAAGAATGATGTTTGGGAGTGCTCCGGAGCGTTTCGCAAACCTCCGGCATGTGAAAAGATAAAAAACTTGTGTTTCGGGCCTGAATACACTATTTCGTGCCTGAATACACTATTTTGGGGTACCGAAGTTACGAAAATGGTATCACAACAAATACACCCATTCTACTCCATAAGACCCAAAATGATGTTTGGGAGTAATCCGAAGCATTTCGAAAACCTTCGGCATGTGAAAAGATGCAGAACTTGTGTTTCGAGCCTGAATACACTATTTCAGGGTACCGAAGTTACGAAAATGGTTTCGCAATGAATGCACCCATTCTACTCCATTAGACCAAGAATGATGTTTGGGAGTGCTCCGGAGCATTTCGCAAACCTCCGGCATGTGAAAAGATAAAAAAACTTGTGTTTCGGGCCTTAACACTATTGCAGGGTACCGAAGTTACGACAATGGTTTCGCAATGAATACAATTATTCTACTCCATTAGACCAAAAATGATGTTTGGGATTGCTCCGGAGCATTTCGCAAAGCTTCGGCATGTAAAAAGATGCAAAACTTGTGTTTCGGGCATGACTACACTATTTCAGGGTACCGATGTTACAAAAATAGTTTCGCAATGAATGCACCCATTCTACTCCATTAGACCCAAAATGATGTTTGGGAGTGCTCCGGAGCATTTCGCAAACCTTCGGCATGTGAAAAGATGCTAAACTTGTGTTTCTGGCCTGAATACACTATTTCAGTGTACCGAAGTTACGAAAATGGTTTTGCAATGAATGCACCTATTCTACTCCATTAGACCAAGAATGATGTTTGGGAGTGCTCCGGAGCATTTTGCAAACCTTCGGCATGTGAAAAGATAAAAAACTTGTGTTTCGGTCCTGAATACACTATTCGGGCCTGGATACACTATTTCGGGGTACCGAAGTTACGAAAATGGATTCACAACGAATACACCCATTCTACTCCATAAGACCCAAAATGATGTTTGGGAGTAATCCAGAGCATTTCGAAAACCTTCGGCATGTGAAAAGATGCAAAACTTGTGTTTCGAGCCTGAATACACTATTTCAGGGTACCGATGTTACAAAAATAGTTTCGCAATGAATGCACCCATTCTACTCCATTAGACCCAAAATGATATTTGGGAGTGCTCCGGAGCATTTCGCAAACCTTCGGCATGTGAAAAGATGCAAAACTTGTGTTTCGGGCCTGAATGGTTTCAGTGTACGGAAGTTACGAAAATGGTTTCGCAATGAATGCACCTATTCTACTCTATTAGACTAAGAATGATGTTTGGGAGTGCTCCGGAGCATTTCGCAAACCTCCGGCATGTGAAAACATGCAAAACTTGTGTTTCGGGCCATAACACTATTTCAGGGTACCGAAGTTACGACAATGGTTTTGCAACGAATACAATCATTCTACTCCATTAGACCCAAAATGATGTTTGGGAGTGCTCCGGAGGATTTCTCAAACCTTCGACATGTGAAAAGATGCAAAACTTGTGTTTCGGGCATGAATACACTATTTCAGGGTACCGATGTTACAAAAATAGTTTCGCAATGAATGCACCCATTCTACTGCATTAGACCCAAAATGATGTTTGGGAGTGCTCCGGAGCATTTCGCAAACCTTCGGCATGTGAAAAGATGCAAAACTTGAGTTTCGGGCCTGAATTCACTATTTCAGTGTACGGAAGTTACGAAAATGGTTTCGCAATGAATGCACCTATTCTACTCTATTAGACTAAGAATGATGTTTGGGAGTGCTCCAGAGCATTTCGCAAACCTCCGGCATGTGAAAAGATGCAAAACTTGTGTTTCGGGCCATAACACTATTTCAGGGTACCGAAGTTACGACAATGGTTTTGCAACGAATACAATCATTCTACTCCATTAGACTCAAAATGATGTTTGGGAGTGCTCCGGAGCATTTCGCAAACCTTCGGCATGTAAAAAGATGCAAAACTTGTGTTTTGGGCCTAAATACACTATTTCAGGGTACCGAAGTTACAAAAATAGTTTCGCAATGAATGCACCCATTCTACTCCGTTGACCAACAATGATGTTTGGGAGTGCTCCGGAGCATTTCGCAAACCTCCGGCATGTGAAAAGATAAAAAACTTGTGTTTCGGGCCTGAATACACTATTTCGAGCCTGAATACACTATTTCAGGGTACCGAAGTTACGAAAATGGTTTTGCAATGAATGCACCCATTCTACTCCATTAGACCAAGAATGATGTTTGGGAGTGCTCCGGAGCATTTCGCAAACCTCCGGCAAGTGAAAAGATAAAAAACTTGTGTTTCGGGCCTTAACACTATTTCAGAGTACCGAAGTTACGACAATGGTTTTGCAATGAATACAATTATTCTACTCTGTTAGACCTAAAATGATGTTTGGGAGTGCTCCGGAGTATTTCGCAAAGCTTCGGCATGTAAAAAGATGCAAAACTTGTGTTTCGGGCATGACTACACTATTTCAGGGTACCGATGTTACAAAAATAGTTTCGCAATGAATGCACCCATTCTACTCCATTAGACCCAAAATGATGTTTGGGAGTGCTCCGGAGCATTTCGCAGACCTTCGGCATGTGAAAAGATGCAAAACTTGTGTTCTGGCCTGAATACACTATTTCAGTGTACCGAAGTTACGAAAATGGTTTCGCAATGAATGCACCTATTCTACTCCATTAGACCAAGAATGATGTTTGGGAGTGCTCCGGAGCATTTCGCAAACCTCCGGCATTTGAAAAGATAAAAAACTTGTGTTCCCGGCCTGAATACACTATTTCGGGCCTGAATACACTATTTCGGGGTACCGAAGTTACGAAAATGGTTTCACAACGAATACACCCATTCTACATCATAAGACCCAAAATGATGTTTGGGAGTAATCCGGAGAATTTCGAAAACCTTTGGCATGTAAAAACATGCAAAACTTGTGTTTCGGGCCTGAATACACTATTTCAGGGTACCGATGTTACGAAAATGGTTTCGCAATGAATGCATCGATTCTACTCCATTAGACCAAGAATGATGTTTGGGAGTGCTCCGAAGCATTTCGCAAACCTCCGACATGTGAAAAGATAAAAAACTTGTGTTTCGGGCCTTAACACTATTTCAGGGTACCGAAGTTACAACAATGGTTTCGCAATGAATACAATTATTCTACTCCATTAGTCCGAAAATGATGTTTGGGAGTGCTTCGGAGCATTTCGCAAACCTTCGGCATGTGAAAAGATGCAAAACTTGTGTTTCGGGCATAAATACACTATTTCAAGGTACCGATGTTACAAAAATAGTTACGCAATGAATGCACCCATTCTACTCCATTAGACCCAAAATGATGTTTGGGAGTGCTCCGGAGCATTTCGCAAACCTTCGGCATGTGAAAAGATGCAAAACTTGTGTTTCGGGCCTGAATACACTATTTCAGGGTACCGAAGTTACAAAAATAGTTTCACAATGAATGCACCCATTCTACTCCATAAGACGCAAAATGATGTTTGAGAGTGCTCTGGAGCTTTTCGCAAACCTTCGGCATGTGAAAAGATGCAAAACTTTTGTTTCGTGCGTGAATACACTATTTCAGTGTACGGAAGTTACGAAAATGGTTTCGCAATGAATGCACCTATTCTACTCTATTAGACTAAGAATGATGTTTGGGAGTGCTCCGGAGCATTTCGCAAACCTCCGGCATGTGAAAAGATGCAAAACTTGTGTTTCGGGCCATAACACTATTTCAGGGTACCGAAGTTACGACAATGGTTTTGCAACGAATACAATCATTCTACTCCATTAGACCCAAAATGATGTTTGGGAGTGCTCCGGAGCATTTCGCAAACCTTCGGCATGTAAAAAGATGCAAAACTTGTGTTTTGGGCCTAAATACACTATTTCAGGGTACCGAAGTTACAAAAATAGCTTCACAATGAATGCACCCATTCTACTCCGTTGACCAACAATGATGTTTGGGAGTGCTCCGGAGCATTTCGCAAACCTCCGGCATCTGAAAAGATAAAAAACATGTGTTTCGGGCCTGAATACACTATTTCAGGCCTGAATACACTGTTTCGGGGTACCGAAGTTACGAAAATGGTTTCACAACGAATACACCCATTCTACTCCAAAAGACCCAAAATGATGTTTGGGAGTAATTCGGAGCATTTCGAAAACCTTCGGCATGTGAAAAGATGCAAAACTTGTGTTTCGAACCTGAATACACTATTTCAGGTTACCGAAGTTACGAAAATGGTTTCGCAATGAATGCACCCATTCTACTCCATTAGAGCAAGAATGATGTTTGGGAGTGCTCCGGAGCATTTCGCAAACCTCCGGCATGTGAAAAGATAAAAAACTTGTGTTTCGGGCCTTAACACTATTTCAGGGTACCGAAGTTACGACAATGGTTTCGCAATGAATACAATCATTCTACTCCATTAGACCCAAAATGATGTTTGGGAGTGCTCCGGAGCATTTCGCAAACCTTCGGCATGTAAAAAGATGAAAAACTTGTGTTTTGGGCCTAAATACACTATTTTAGGGTACCGATGTTACAAAAATAGTTTCGCAAT
Organism: Cenchrus fungigraminus; assembly: GCA_036936925.1. Classification (NCBI taxonomy): domain Eukaryota; kingdom Viridiplantae; phylum Streptophyta; class Magnoliopsida; order Poales; family Poaceae; genus Cenchrus; species Cenchrus fungigraminus. Next base: position 68,628 of record JAQONI010000087.1, read on the forward strand.
GAATCCACCCATTCTACTCCATTAGACCCAAAATGATGTTTGGGAGTGCTCCGGAGTATTTCGCAAACCTTCGCCATGTAAAAAGATGCAAAACTTGTGTTTTGGGCCTAAATACACTATTTTAGGGTACCGATGTTACAAAAATAGTTTCGCAATGAATCCACCCATTCTACTCCATTAGACCCAAAATGATGTTTGGGAGTGCTCCGGAGCATTTCGCAAACCTTTGGCACGTGAAACGATGCAAAACTTGTGTTTCGGGCATGAATACACTATTTCAGGGTACCGATGTTACAAAAATAGTTTCGCAATGAATGCACCCATTCTACTCCATTAGACCCAAAATGATTTTTGGGAGTGCTCCGGAGCATTTCGCAAACCTTCGGCATGTGAAAAGATGCAAAACTTGTGTTTCGGGCCTGAATACACTATTTCAGTGTACCGAAGTTACGAAAATGGTTTCGCAATGAATGCACCTATTCTACTCCATTAGACCAAGAATGATGTTTGGGAGTGCTCCGGAGCGTTTCGCAAACCTCCGGCATGTGAAAAGATAAAAAACTTCTGTTTCGGGCCTGAATACACTATTTCGGGCCTGAATACACTATTTCGGGCCTGAATACACTATTTCGGGGTACCGAAGTTACGAAAATGGTTTCACAACAAATACACCCAATCTACTCCATAAGACCCAAAATGATGTTTGGGAGTAATCCGAAGCAATTCGAAAACCTTCGGCATGTGAAAAGATGCAGAACTTGTGTTTCGAGCCTGAATACACTATTTCAGGGTACCGAAGTTACGAAAATGGTTTTGCAATGAATGCACCCATTCTACTCCAATAGACCAAGAATGATGTTTGGGAGTGCTCCGGAGCATTTCGCAAACCTCTGGCATGTGAAAAGATAAAAAACTTGTGTTTCGGGCCTTAACACTATTTCAGGGTACCGAAGTTACGACAATGGTTTTGCAATGAATACAATTATTCTACTCCGTTAGACCTAAAATGATGTTTGGGAGTGCTCCGGAGTATTTCGCAAAGCTTCGGCATGTAAAAAGATGCAAAACTTGTGTTTCGGGCATGACTACACTATTTCAAGGTACCGATGTTACAAAAATAGTTTCGCAATGAATGCACCCATTCTACTCCATTAGACCCAAAATGATGTTTGGGAGTGCTCCGGAGCATTTCGCAGACCTTCGGCATGTGAAAAGATGCAAAACTTGTGTTTCTGGCCTGAATACACTATTTCAGTGTACCGAAGTTACGAAAATGGTTTCGCAATGAATGCACCTATTCTACTCCATTAGACCAAGAATGATGTTTGGGAGTGCTCCGGAGCATTTCGCAAACCTCCGGCATTTGAAAAGATAAAAACTTGTGTTCCGGGCCTGAATACACTATTTCGGGCCTGAATACACTATTTCGGGGTACCGAAGTTACGAAAATGGTTTCGCAATGAATGCACCTATTCTACTCTATTAGACTAAGAATGATGTTTGGGAGTAATCCGGAACATTTCGCAAACCTTCGGCCTGTGAAAAGATGCAAAACTTGTGTTTCGGGCCTGAATACTATTTCAGGGTACCGAAGTTACAAAAATAGTTTCGCAATGAATGCACCCATTCTACTCCATTAGACGCAAAATGATGTTTGAGAGTGCTCTGGAGCTTTTCGCAAACCTTCGGCATGTGAAAAGATGCAAAACTTCTGTTTCGTGCGTGAATACACTATTTCAAGGTACCGAAGTTACGAAAAAGGTTTCGCAATGAATGCACCAATTCTACTCTATTAGACTAAGAATGATGTTTGGGAGTGCTCCGGAGCATTTCTCAAACCTTCGGCATGTGAAAAGATGCAAAACATGTGTTTCGGGCCTGAATACACTATTTCAGGGTACCGAATTTACGAAAATGGTTTCGCGATGAATGCACCCATTCTACTCCATTAGACCCAAAATGATGTTTGGGAGTAATCCGCAGAATTTCAAAAACCTTTGGCATGTAAAAAGATGCAAAACTTGTGTTTCGGGCCTGAATACACTATTTCAGGGTACCGAAGTTACGAAAATGGTTTCGCAATGAATGCACCGATTCTACTCCATTAGACCAAGAATGATGTTTGGGAGTGCTCCGGAGCATTTCGCATACCTCCGGCATGTGAAAAGATAAAAAACTTGTGTTTCGGGCCTTAACACTATTTCAGGGTACCGAAGTTACAACAATGGTTTCGCAATGAATACAATTATTCTACTCCATTAGTCCGAAAATGATGTTTGGGAGTGCTCCGGAGCATTTCGCAAACCTTCGGCATGTGAAAAGATGCAAAACTTGTGTTTCGGGCCTGAATACACTATTTCAGGGTACCGAAGTTACAAAAATAGTTTCGCAATGAATGCACCCATACTACTCCATTAGACGCAAAATGATGTTTGAGAGTGCTCTGGAGCTTTTCGCAAACCTTCGGCATGTGAAAAGATGCAAAACTTGTGTTTCGTGCGTGAATACACTATTTTAGGGTACCGAAGTTACGAGAAAGGTGTCGCAATGAAAGCACCAATTCTACTCTATTAGACTAAGAATGATGTTTGGGAGTGCTCCGGAGCATTTCTCAAACCTCCGGCATGTGAAAAGATGCAAAACATGTGTTTCGGGCCTGAATACACTATTTCAGGGTACCGAAGTTACGAAAATGGTTTCGCGATGAATGCACCCATTCTACTCCATTAGACCCAAAATGATGTTTGGGATTGCTCCAGAGCATTTCGCAAAGCTTCGGCATGTAAAAAGATGCAAACCTTGTGTTTCGGGCTTGAATACACTATTTCAGGGTACCGATGTTACAAAAATAGTTTCGTAATGAATGCACCCATTCTACTCCATTAGACCCAAAATGATGTTTGGGAGTGCTCCGGAGCATTTCTCAAACCTTCAGCATGTGAAAAGATGCAAAACTTGTGTTTCTGGCCTGAATACACTATTTCAGTGTACCGAAGTTACGAAAATTGTTTCGCAATGAATGCACCTATTCTACTCCATTAGACCAAGAATGATGTTTGGGAGTGCTCCGGAGCATTTCGCAAACCTCCGGCATTTGAAAAGATAAAAAACTTGTGTTTCGGGCCTGAATACACTATTTCGGGGTACCGAAGTTACGAAAATGGTTTCGCAACGAATACACCCATTCTACTCCATAAGACCCAAAATGATGTTTGGGAGTAATTCGGAACAATTCGCAAACCTTCGGCATGTGAAATGATGCAAAACTTGTGTTTCGGGCCTGAATACACTATTTCAGGGTACCGAAGTTATAAAAATAGTTTCGCAATGAATGCACCCATTCTACTCTGTTAGACCGAAACTGATGTTTGGTAGTGCTCTTGAGCATTTCGCAAACATTCGGCATGTGAAAAGATGCAAAACTTGTGTTTTGGGCCTAAATACACTATTTCAGGGTACCGAAGTTACAAAAATAGTTTCGCAATGAATGCACCCATTCTACTCCATTAGACCAAGAATGATGTTTGGGAGTGCTCCGGAGCATTTCGCAATCCTCCGGCTTGTGAAAAGATAAAAAACTTGTATTTCGGGCCTTAACACTATTTCAGGGTACCGAAGTTACGACAACGGTTTCGCAATGAATACAATCATTCTACTCCATTAGACCTAAAATGATGTTTGGGAGTGCTCCGGAGCATTTCGCAAACCTTCGGCATGTGAAAAGATGCAAAACTTGTATTTCGGGCCTGAATACACTATTTCAGTGTACCGAAGTTACGAAAATGGTTTCGCAATGAATGCACCCATTCTACTCCATTAGACCTAGAATGATGTTTGGGAGTGCTCGGGAGCATTTTGCAAACTTCCGGCATGTGAAAAGATAAAAAACTTGTGTTTCGGGCCTTAACACGATTTCAGGGTACCGAAGTTACGACAATGGTTTCGCATTGAATACACTATTTCAGGGTACTGATGTTACAAAAATAGTTTCGCAGTGAATGCACCCATTCTACTCCATTAGACCCAAATTGATGTTTGGGAGTGCTCCGGATTATTTCGCAAACCTTCGGCATTTGAAAAGATGCAAAACTTGTGTTTTGGGCCTAAATACACTATTTCCGGGTACCGATGTTACAAAAATAGTTTCGCAATGAATGCACTCATTCTACTCCATTAGACCCAAAATGATGTTTGGGAGTCCTCCGGAGCATTTCGCAAACCTTCGGCATGTGAAAAGATGCAAAACTTGTGTTTCGGGCCTGAATACACTATTTCAGTGTACCGAAGTTACGAAAATGGTTTCGCAATGAATGCACCTATTCTACTCCATTAGACCAAGAATGATGTTTGGGAGTGCTCCGGAGCATTTCGCAAACCTCCGGCATGTGAAAAGATAAAAAACTTGTGTTTCGGGCCTTAACACTATTTCAGGGTACCGAAGTTACGACAACGGTTTCGCAATGAATACAATCATTCTACTCCATTAGACCTAAAATGATGTTTGGGAGTGCTCCGGAGCATTTCGCAAACCTTCGGCATGTGAAAAGTTGCAAAACTTGTGTTTCGGGCATGAATACACTATTTCAGGGTACCGATGTTACAAAAATAGTTTCGCAATGAATGCACCCATTCTACTCCATTAGACCCAAAATGATGTTTGGGAGTGCTCCAGAGCATTTCGCAAACCTTCGGCATGTGAAAAGATGCAAAACTTGTGTTTCGGGCCTGAATTCACTATTTCAGTGTACGGAAGTTACGAAAATGGTTTCGCAATGAATGCACATATTCTACTCCATTAGACCAAGAATGATGTTTGGGAGTGCTCCGGAGCATTTCGCAAACCTCCGGCATGTGAAAAGATAAAAAAACTTGTGTTTCGGGCCAGAATACACTATTTCAGGCCTGAATACACTATTTCGGGGTACCGAAGTGACAAAAATGGTTTCGCAATGAATGCACCCATTCTACTCCATTAGACCTAGAATGATATTTGGGAGTGCTCCGGAGCATTTTGCAAACCTCCGGCATGTGAAAAGATAAAAAACTTGTGTTTCGGGCTTGAATACACTATTTCAGGGTACCGATGTTACAAAAATAGTTTCGCAATGAATGCACCCATTCTACTCCATTAGACCCAAAATGATGTTTGGGAGTGCTCCGGAGTATTTCGCAAACCTTCGGCATGTGAAAAGATGCAAAACTTGTGTTTTGGGCCTAAATACACTATTTCAGGGTACCGATGTTACAAAAATAGTTTCGCAATGAATGCACCCATTCTACTCCATTAGACCCAAAATGATGTTTGGGAGTGCTCCGGAGCGTTTCGCAAACCTTCGGCATGTGAAAAGATGCAAAACTTGTGTTTCGGGCCTGAATACACTATTTCAGTGTACCGAAGTTACGAAAATGGTTTCGCAAAGAATGCACCTATTCTACTCCATTGGACCAAGAATGATGTTTGGGAGTGCTCCGGAGCATTTCGCAAACCTCCGGCATGTGAAAAGATAAAAAACTTGTGTTTCGGGCCTGAATATACTATTTCGGGGTACCGAAGTTACGAAAATGGTTTCGCAACGAATACACCCATTCTACTCCATAAGACCCAAAATGATGTTTGGGAGTAATTCGGAACATTTCGCAAACCTTTGGCATGTGAAAAGATGCAAAACTTGTGTTTCGGGCCTGAATACACTATTTGAGGGTACCGAAGTTATAAAAATAGTTTCGCAATGAATGCACCCATTCTACTCTGTTAGACCCAAACTGATGTTTGGTAGTGCTCTTGAGCATTTCGCAAACCTTCGGCATGTGAAAAGATGCAAAACTTGTGTTTTGGGCCTAAATACACTATTTCAGGGTACCGAAGTTACAATAATAGTTTCGCAATGAATGCACCCATTCTACTCCATTAGACCAAGAATGATGTTTGGGAGTGCTCCGGAGCATTTCGCAATCCTCCGCATGTGAAAAGATAAAAAACTTGTGTTTCGGGCCTTAACACTATTTCGATGTACCGAAGTTACGAAAATGGTTTCGCAACGAATACACCCATTCTACTCCATAAGACCCAAAATGATGTTTGGGAGTAATCCGGAGCATTTCGCAAACCTTCGGCATGTGAAAAGATGCAAAACTTGTGTTTCGGGCCTGAATACACTATTTCAGGGTACCGTAGTTACAAAAATATTTTCACAATGAATGCACCCATTCTACTCCGTTAGACCAAGAATGATGTTGGGAGTGCCCCGGAGCATTTCGCAAACCTCCAGCATGTGAAAAGATAAAAAATTTGTGTTTCGGGCCTAAACACTATTTCAGGGTACAGAAGTTACGACAATGGTTTCGCAATGAATACAATCATTCTACTCCATTAGACCCAAAATGATGTTTGGGAGTGCTCCGGAGCATTTCGAAACCTTCGGCATGTAAAAAGATGCAAAACTTGTGTTTCGGGCTTGAATACACTATTTCAGGGTACCGATGTTACAAAAATAGTTTCGCAATGAATGCACCCATTCTACTCCATTAGACCCAAAAAGATGTTTGGGAGTGCTCCGGAGCATTTCGCAAACCTTCGGCATGTGAAAATATGCAAAACTTGTGTTTCGTGCCTGAATACACTATTTCAGTGTACCGAAGTTACAAAAATGGTTTCGCAATGAATGCACCTATTCTACTCCATTAGACCAAGAATGATGTTTGGGAGTGCTCCGGAGCATTTCGCAATCCTCCGGCATGTGAAAAGATAAAAAACTTGTGTTTCGGGCCTGAATACACTATTTTGGGGTACCGAAGTTACGAAAATGGTTTCGCAACGAATACACCCATTCTACTCCATAAGACCTAAAATGATGTTTGGGAGTAACCCGGAGCATTTCGCAAACCTTCGGCCTGTGAAAAGATGCAAAACATGTGTTTCTGGCCTGAATACACTATTTCAGTGTACCGAAGTTACGAAAATGGTTTCACAATGAATGCACCTATTCTACTCCATTAGACCAAGAATGATGTTTGGGAGTGCTCCGGAGCATTTCGCAAACCTCCGGCATGTGAAAAGATAAAAAACTTGTGTTTCGGGCCTGAATTCACTATTTCAGGCCTGAATACACTATTTTGGGGTACCGAAGTTACGAAAATGGTTTCACAACGAATACACCCATTCTACTCCATAAGACCCAAAATGATGTTTGGGAGTAATCCGGAGCATTTCGAAAACCATCGGCATGTGAAAAGATGCAAAACTTGTGTTTCGAGCCTGACTACACTATTTCAGGGTACCGAAATTACGAAAATGGTTTCGCAATAAATGCACCCATTCTACTCCATTAGACCAAGAATGATGTTTGGGAGTGCTCCGGAGCATTTCGCAAACCTCCGGCATGTGAAAAGATAAAAAACTTGTGTTTCAGGCCTTAACACTATTGCAGGGTACCGAAGTTACGACAATGGTTTCGCAATGAATACAATCATTCTTCTCCATTAGACCCAAAATGATGTTTGGGAGTGCTCCGGAGCATTTCGCAAACCTTCGGCATGTAAAAAGATGCAAAACATGTGTTTCGGGCTTGAAAACACTATTTCAGGGTACCGATGTTACAAAAATAGTTTCGCAATGAATGCACCCATTCTACTCCATTAGACCCAAAATGATGTTTGGGAGTGCTCCGGAGTATTTCGCAAACCTTCGGCATGTGAAAAGATGCAACACTTGTGTTTTGGGCCTAAATACACTATTTCAGGGTACCGATGTTACAAAAATAGTTTCGCAATGAATGCACCCATTCTACTCCATTAGACCCAAAATGATGTTTGGGAGTGCTCCGGAGCGTTTCGCAAACCTTCGGCATGTGAAAAGATGCAAAACTTGTGTTTCGGGCCTGAATACACTATTTCAGGGTACCGTAGTTACAAAAATATTTTCGCAATGAATGCACCCATTCTACTCCGTTAGACCAAGAATGATGTTGGGAGTGCCCCGGAGCATTTCGCAAACCTCCAGCATGTGAAAAGATAAAAAATTTGTGTTTCGGGCCTAAACACTATTTCAGGGTACAGAAGTTACGACAATGGTTTCGCAATGAATACAATCATTCTACTCCATTAGACCCAAAATGATGTTTGGGAGTGCTCCGGAGCATTTCGAAACCTTCGGCATGTAAAAAGATGCAAAACTTGTGTTTCGGGCTTGAATACACTATTTCAGGGTACCGATGTTACAAAAATAGTTTCGCAATGAATGCACCCATTCTACTCCATTAGACCCAAAATGATGTTTGGGAGTGCTCCGGAGCATTTCGCAAACCTTCGGCATGTGAAAATATGCAAAACTTGTGTTTCGTGCCTGAATACACTATTTCAGTGTACCGAAGTTACAAAAATGGTTTCGCAATGAATGCACCTATTCTACTCCATTAGACCAAGAATGATGTTTGGGAGTGCTCCGGAGCATTTCGCAATCCTCCGGCATGTGAAAAGATAAAAAAACTTGTGTTTCGGGCCTGAATACACTATTTTGGGGTACCGAAGTTACGAAAATGGTTTCGCAACGAATACACCCATTCTACTCCATAAGACCTAAAATGATGTTTGGGAGTAACCCGGAGCATTTCGCAAACCTTCGGCCTGTGAAAAGATGCAAAACTTGTGTTTCTGGCCTGAATACACTATTTCAGTGTACCGAAGTTACGAAAATGGTTTCACAATGAATGCACCTATTATACTCCATTAGACCAAGAATGATGTTTGGGAGTGCTCCGGAGCATTTCGCAAACCTCCGGCATGTGAAAAGATAAAAAACTTGTGTTTCGGGCCTGAATTCACTATTTCAGGCCTGAATACACTATTTCGGGGTACCGAAGTTACGAAAATGGTTTCACAACGAATACACCCATTCTACTCCATAAGACCCAAAATGATGTTTGGGAGTAATCCGGAGCATTTCGAAAACCATCGGCATGTGAAAAGATGCAAAACTTGTGTTTCGAGCCTGACTACACTATTTCAGGGTACCGAAATTACGAAAATGGTTTCGCAATAAATGCACCCATTCTACTCCATTAGACCAAGAATGATGTTTGGGAGTGCTCCGGAGCATTTCGCAAACCTCCGGCATGTGAAAAGATAAAAAACTTGTGTTTCAGGCCTTAACACTATTGCAGGGTACCGAAGTTACGACAATGGTTTCGCAATGAATACAATCATTCTTCTCCATTAGACCCAAAATGATGTTTGGGAGTGCTCCGGAGCATTTCGCAAACCTTCGGCATGTAAAAAGATGCAAAACATGTGTTTCGGGCTTGAATACACTATTTCAGGGTACCGATGTTACAAAAATAGTTTCGCAATGAATGCACCCATTCTACTCCATTAGACCCAAAATGATGTTTGGGAGTGCTCCGGAGTATTTCGCAAACCTTCGGCATGTGAAAAGATGCAAAACTTGTGTTTTGGGCCTAAATACACTATTTCAGGGTACCGATGTTACAAAAATAGTTTCGCAATGAATGCACCCATTCTACTCCATTAGACCCAAAATGATGTTTGGGAGTGCTCCGGAGCGTTTCGCAAACCTTCGGCATGTGAAAAGATGCAAAACTTGTGTTTCGGGCCTGAATACACTATTTCAGTGTACCGAAGTTACGAAAATGGTTTCGCAAAGAATGCACCTATTCTACTCCATTAGACCAAGAATGATGTTTGGGAGTGCTCCGGAGCATTTCACAAACCTCCGGCATGTGAAAAGATAAAAAACTTGTGTTTCGGGCCTGAATACACTATTTCGGGGTACCGAAGTTACGAAAATGGTTTCGCAACGAATACACCCATTCTACTCCGTAAGACCCAAAATGATGTTTGGGAGTAATCCGGAACATTTCGCAAACCTTCGGCATGTGAAAAGATGCAAAACTTGTGTTTCGGGCCTGAATACACTATTTCAGGGTACCGATGTTATAAAAATAGTTTCGCAATGAATGCACCCATTCTACTCTGTTAGACCCAAACTGATGTTTGGTAGTGCTCTTGAGCATTTCGCAAACCTTCGGCATGTGAAAAGATGCAAAACTTGTGTTTTGGGCCTAAATACACTATTTCAGGGTACCGATGTTACAAAAATAGTTTCGCAATGAATGCACCCATTCTACTCCATTAGACCAAGAATGATGTTTGGGAGTGCTCCGGAGCATTTCACAATCCTCCGGCATGTGAAAAGATAAAAAACTTGTGTTTCGGGCCTTAACACAATTTCGATGTACCGAAGTCACGAAAATGGTTTCGCAACGAATACACCCATTCTACTCCATAAGACCCAAAATGATGTTTGGGAGTAATCCGGAGCATTTCGCAAACCTTCGGCATGTGAAAAGATGCAAAACTTGTGTTTCGGGCCTGAATACACTATTTCAGGGTACCGTAGTTATAAAAATATTTTTGCAATGAATGCACCCATTCTACTCCGTTAGACCCAAAATTATGTTTGGGAGTGCTCTGGAGCATTTCGCAAACCTTCGGCATGTGAAAAGATGCAAAACTTGTGTTTTGGGCCTAAATACACTATTTCAGGGTACCGATGTTACAAAAATAGTTTCGCAATGAATGCACCCATTCTACTCCATTAGACCCAAAATGATGTTTGGGAGTGCTCCGGAGTATTTCGCAAACCTTCGGCATGTGAAAAGATGCAAAACTTGTGTTTTGGGCCTAAATACACTATTTCAGGGTACCGATGTTACAAAAATAGTTTCGCAATGAATGCACCCATTCTACTCCATTAGACCCAAAATGATGTTTGGGAGTGCTCCGGAGCGTTTCGCAAACCTTCGGCATGTGAAAAGATGCAAAACTTGTGTTTCGGGCCTGAATACACTATTTCAGGGTACCGTAGTTACAAAAATATTTTCGCAATGAATGCACCCATTCTACTCCGTTAGACCAAGAATGATGTTGGGAGTGCCCCGGAGCATTTCGCAAACCTCCAGCATGTGAAAAGATAAAAAATTTGTGTTTCGGGCCTAAACACTATTTCAGGGTACAGAAGTTACGACAATGGTTTCGCAATGAATACAATCATTCTACTCCATTAGACCCAAAATGATGTTTGGGAGTGCTCCGGAGCATTTCGAAACCTTCGGCATGTAAAAAGATGCAAAACTTGTGTTTCGGGCTTGAATACACTATTTCAGGGTACCGATGTTACAAAAATAGTTTCGCAATGAATGCACCCATTCTACTCCATTAGACCCAAAATGATGTTTGGGAGTGCTCCGGAGCATTTCGCAAACCTTCGGCATGTGAAAATATGCAAAACTTGTGTTTCGTGCCTGAATACACTATTTCAGTGTACCGAAGTTACAAAAATGGTTTCGCAATGAATGCACCTATTCTACTCCATTAGACCAAGAATGATGTTTGGGAGTGCTCCGGAGCATTTCGCAATCCTCCGGCATGTGAAAAGATAAAAAAACTTGTGTTTCGGGCCTGAATACACTATTTTGGGGTACCGAAGTTACGAAAATGGTTTCGCAACGAATACACCCATTCTACTCCATAAGACCTAAAATGATGTTTGGGAGTAACCCGGAGCATTTCGCAAACCTTCGGCCTGTGAAAAGATGCAAAACTTGTGTTTCTGGCCTGAATACACTATTTCAGTGTACCGAAGTTACGAAAATGGTTTCACAATGAATGCACCTATTATACTCCATTAGACCAAGAATGATGTTTGGGAGTGCTCCGGAGCATTTCGCAAACCTCCGGCATGTGAAAAGATAAAAAACTTGTGTTTCGGGCCTGAATTCACTATTTCAGGCCTGAATACACTATTTCGGGGTACCGAAGTTACGAAAATGGTTTCACAACGAATACACCCATTCTACTCCATAAGACCCAAAATGATGTTTGGGAGTAATCCGGAGCATTTCGAAAACCATCGGCATGTGAAAAGATGCAAAACTTGTGTTTCGAGCCTGACTACACTATTTCAGGGTACCGAAATTACGAAAATGGTTTCGCAATAAATGCACCCATTCTACTCCATTAGACCAAGAATGATGTTTGGGAGTGCTCCGGAGCATTTCGCAAACCTCCGGCATGTGAAAAGATAAAAAACTTGTGTTTCAGGCCTTAACACTATTGCAGGGTACCGAAGTTACGACAATGGTTTCGCAATGAATACAATCATTCTTCTCCATTAGACCCAAAATGATGTTTGGGAGTGCTCCGGAGCATTTCGCAAACCTTCGGCATGTAAAAAGATGCAAAACATGTGTTTCGGGCTTGAATACACTATTTCAGGGTACCGATGTTACAAAAATAGTTTCGCAATGAATGCACCCATTCTACTCCATTAGACCCAAAATGATGTTTGGGAGTGCTCCGGAGTATTTCGCAAACCTTCGGCATGTGAAAAGATGCAAAACTTGTGTTTTGGGCCTAAATACACTATTTCAGGGTACCGATGTTACAAAAATAGTTTCGCAATGAATGCACCCATTCTACTCCATTAGACCCAAAATGATGTTTGGGAGTGCTCCGGAGCGTTTCGCAAACCTTCGGCATGTGAAAAGATGCAAAACTTGTGTTTCGGGCCTGAATACACTATTTCAGTGTACCGAAGTTACGAAAATGGTTTCGCAAAGAATGCACCTATTCTACTCCATTAGACCAAGAATGATGTTTGGGAGTGCTCCGGAGCATTTCGCAAACCTCCGGCATGTGAAAAGATAAAAAACTTGTGTTTCGGGCCTGAATACACTATTTCGGGGTACCGAAGTTACGAAAATGGTTTCGCAACGAATACACCCATTCTACTCCGTAAGACCCAAAATGATGTTTGGGAGTAATCCGGAACATTTCGCAAACCTTCGGCATGTGAAAAGATGCAAAACTTGTGTTTCGGGCCTGAATACACTATTTCAGGGTACCGATGTTATAAAAATAGTTTCGCAATGAATGCACCCATTCTACTCTGTTAGACCCAAACTGATGTTTGGTAGTGCTCTTGAGCATTTCGCAAACCTTCGGCATGTGAAAAGATGCAAAACTTGTGTTTTGGGCCTAAATACACTATTTCAGGGTACCGATGTTACAAAAATAGTTTCGCAATGAATGCACCCATTCTACTCCATTAGACCAAGAATGATGTTTGGGAGTGCTCCGGAGCATTTCACAATCCTCCGGCATGTGAAAAGATAAAAAACTTGTGTTTCGGGCCTTAACACAATTTCGATGTACCGAAGTCACGAAAATGGTTTCGCAACGAATACACCCATGTTACAAAAATAGTTTCGCAATGAATGAACCCATTCTACTCCATAAGACCCAAAATGATGTTTGGGAGTAATCCGGAGCATTTCGCAAACCTTCGGCATGTGAAAAGATGCAAAACTTGTGTTTCGGGCCTGAATACACTATTTCAGGGTACCGTAGTTACAAAAATATTTTTGCAATGAATGCACCCATTCTACTCCGTTAGACCCAAAATTATGTTTGGGAGTGCTCTGGAGCATTTCGCAAACCTTCGGCATGTGAAAAGATGCAAAACTTGTGTTTTGGGCCTAAATACACTTTTTCAGGGTACCGAAGTTACAAAAATATTTTCGCAATGAATCCACCCATTCTACTACATTAGACCCAAAATGATGTTGGGAGTGTTCCGGAGCATTTCGCAAACCTTCGGCATGTGAAAAGATGCAAAACTTGTGTTTCGAGCATGAATTTCAAGGTACCGATGTTACAAAAATATTTTTGCAATTAATGCACCCATTCTACTCCATTAGACCCAAAATGAAGTTTGGGAGTGCTCCGGAGCATTTCGCAAACCTTCGGCATGTGAAAAGATGCAAAACTTGTGTTTCTGGCCTGAATACACTATTTCAGTGTACCGAAGTTACGAAAATGGTTTCGCAATGAATGCACCTATTCTACTCCGTTAGACCAAGAATGATGTTTGGGAGTGCTCCGGAGCATTTCGCAAACCTCCGGCATGTGAAAAGATAAAAAACTTGTGTTTCGGGCCTGAACACTATTTCAGGGTACAGAAGTTACGACAATGGTTTCGCAATGAATACAATCATTCTACTCCATTAGACCCAAAATGATGTTTGGGAGTGCTCCGGAGCATTTCGAAACCTTCGGCATGTAAAAAGATGCAAAACTTGTGTTTCGGGCTTGAATACACTATGTCAGGGTACCGATGTTACAAAAATAGTTTCGCAATGAATGCACCCATTCTACTACATTAGACCCAAAATGATGTTTGGGAGTGCTCCGGAGCATTTCGCAAACCTTCGGCATGTGAAAAGATGCAAAACTTGTGTTTCGGGCCTGAATACACTATTTCAGTGTACCGAAGTTACAAAAATGGTTTCGCAATGAATGCACCTATTCTACTCCATTAGACCAAGAATGATGTTTGGGAGTGCTCCGGAGCATTTCGCAATCCTCCGGCATGTGAAAAGATAAAAAACTTGTGTTTCGGGCCTGAATACACTATTTCGGGCCTGAATACACTATTTTGGGGTACCGATGTTACAAAAATGGTTTCGCAATGAATACACCCATTCTACTCCATAAGACCCAAAATGATGTTTGGGAGTAATCCGGAGCATTTCGCAAACCTTCGGCATGTGAAAAGATGCAAAACTTGTGTTTCTGGCCTGAATACACTATTTCAGTGTACCGAAGTTACGAAAATGGTTTCGCAATGAATGCACATATTCTACTCCATTAGACCAAGAATGATGTTTGGGAGTGCTCCGGAGCATTTCGCAAACCTCCGGCATGTGAAAAGATAAAAAAACTTGTGTTTCGGGCCAGAATACACTATTTCGGGCCTGAATACACTATTTCGGGGTACCGAAGTGACGAAAATGGTTTCGCAATGAATGCACCCATTCTACTCCATTAGACCTAGAATGATGTTTGGGAGTGCTCCGGAGCATTTTGCAAACCTCCGGCATGTGAAAAGATAAAAAACTTGTGTTTCGGGCCTTAACACTATTTCAGGGTACCGAAGTTACGAAAATAGTTTCGCAATGAATTCACCCATTCTACTCCGTTAGACCCAAAATGATGTTTGGGAGTGCTCCGGAGTATTTCGCAAACCTTCGGCATTTGAAAAGATGCAAAACTTGTGTTTTGGGCCTAAATACACTATTTCAGGGTACCGATGTTACAAAAATAGTTTCGCAATGAATGCACCCATTCTACTCCATTAGACCCAAAATGATGTTTGCGAGTCCTCCGGAGCATTTCGCAAACCTTCGGCATGTGAAAAGATGCAAAACTTGTGTTTCGGGCCTGAATAAACTATTTCAGTGTACCGAAGTTACGAAATTGGTTTCGCAATGAATGCACCTATTCTACTCCATTAGACCAAGAATGATGTTTGGGAGTGCTCCGGAGCATTTCGCAAACCTCCGGCATGTGAAAAGATAAAAAACTTGTGTTTCGGGCCTGAATACACTATTTCGGGGTACCGAAGTTACGAAAATGGTTTCGCAACGAATACACCCATTCTACTCCATAAGACCCAAAATGATGTTTGGGAGTAATTCGGAACATTTCGCAAACCTTTGGCATGTGAAAAGATGCAAAACTTGTGTTTCGGGCCTGAATACACTATTTGAGGGTACCGAAGTTATAAAAATAGTTTCGCAATGAATGCACCCATTCTACTCTGTTAGACCCAAACTGATGTTTGGTAGTGCTCTTGAGCATTTCGCAAACCTTCGGCATGTGAAAAGATGCAAAACTTGTGTTTTGGGCCTAAATACACTATTTCAGGGTACCGAAGTTACAATAATAGTTTCGCAATGAATGCACCCATTCTACTCCATTAGACCAAGAATGATGTTTGGGAGTGCTCCGGAGCATTTCGCAATCCTCCGCATGTGAAAAGATAAAAAACTTGTGTTTCGGGCCTTAACACTATTTCGATGTACCGAAGTTACGAAAATGGTTTCGCAACGAATACACCCATTCTACTCCATAAGACCCAAAATGATGTTTGGGAGTAATCCGGAGCATTTCGCAAACCTTCGGCATGTGAAAAGATGCAAAACTTGTGTTTCGGGCCTGAATACACTATTTCAGGGTACCGTAGTTACAAAAATATTTTCGCAATGAATGCACCCATTCTACTCCGTTAGACCAAGAATGATGTTGGGAGTGCCCCGGAGCATTTCGCAAACCTCCAGCATGTGAAAAGATAAAAAATTTGTGTTTCGGGCCTAAACACTATTTCAGGGTACAGAAGTTACGACAATGGTTTCGCAATGAATACAATCATTCTACTCCATTAGACCCAAAATGATGTTTGGGAGTGCTCCGGAGCATTTCGAAACCTTCGGCATGTAAAAAGATGCAAAACTTGTGTTTCGGGCTTGAATACACTATTTCAGGGTACCGATGTTACAAAAATAGTTTCGCAATGAATGCACCCATTCTACTCCATTAGAGCCAAAATGATGTTTGGGAGTGCTCCGGAGCATTTCGCAAACCTTCGGCATGTGAAAATATGCAAAACTTGTGTTTCGTGCCTGAATACACTATTTCAGTGTACCGAAGTTACAAAAATGGTTTCGCAATGAATGCACCTATTCTACTCCATTAGACCAAGACTGATGTTTGGGAGTGCTCCGGAGCATTTCGCAATCCTCCGGCATGTGAAAAGATAAAAAACTTGTGTTTCGGGCCTGAATACACTATTTTGGGGTACCGAAGTTACGAAAATGGTTTCGCAACGAATACACCCATTCTACTCCATAAGACCTAAAATGATGTTTGGGAGTAACCCGGAGCATTTCGCAAACCTTCGGCCTGTGAAAAGATGCAAAACTTGTGTTTCTGGCCTGAATACACTATTTTAGTGTACCGAAGTTACGAAAATGGTTTCGCAATGAATGCACCTATTCTACTCCATTAGACCAAGAATGATGTTTGGGAGTGCTCCGGAGCATTTCGCAAACCTCCGGCATGTGAAAAGATAAAAAACTTGTGTTTCGGGCCTGAATTCACTATTTCGGGCCTGAATACACTATTTCGGGTTACCGAAGTTACGAAAATGGTTTCACAACGAATACACCCATTCTACTCCATAAGACCCAAAATGATGTTTGGGAGTAATCCGGAGCATTTCGAAAACCATCGGCATGTGAAAAGATGCAAAACTTGTGTTTCGAGCCTGACTACACTATTTCAGGGTACCGAAATTACGAAAATGGTTTCGCAATAAATGCACCCATTCTACTCCATTAGACCAAGAATGATGTTTGGGAGTGCTCCGGAGCATTTCGCAAACCTCCGGCATGTGAAAAGATAAAAAACTTGTGTTTCAGGCCTTAACACTATTGCAGGGTACCGAAGTTACGACAATGGTTTCGCAATGAATACAATCATTCTTCTCCATTAGACTCAAAATGATGTTTGGGAGTGCTCCGGAGCATTTCGCAAACCTTCGGCATGTAAAAAGATACAAAACGTGTGTTTCGGGCTTGAATACACTATTTCAGGGTACCGATGTTACAAAAATAGTTTCGCAATGAATGCACCCATTCTACTCCATTAGACCCAAAATGATGTTTGGGAGTGCTCCGGAGTATTTCGCAAACCTTCGGCATCTGAAAAGATGCAAAACTTGTGTTTCGGGCCTGAATACACTATTTCAGTGTACCGAAGTTACGAAAATGGTTTCGCAAAGAATGCACCTATTCTACTCCATTAGACCAAGAATGATGTTTGGGAGTGCTCCGGAGAATTTCGCAAACCTCCGGCATGTGAAAAGATAAAAAACTTGTGTTTCGGGCCTGAATACACTATTTTGGGGTACCGAAGTTACGAAAATGGTTTCACAACGAATACACCCATTCTACTCCGTAAGACCCAAAATGATGTTTGGGAGTAATCCGGAACATTTCGCAAACCTTCGGCATGTGAAAAGATGCAAAACTTGTGTTTCGGGCCTCAATACACTATTTCAGGGTACCGAAGTTATAAAAATAGTTTCGCAATGAATGCACCCATTCTACTCTGTTAGACCCAAACTGATGTTTGGTAGTGCTCTTGAGCATTTTGCAAACCTTCGGCATGTGAAAAGATGCAAAACTTGTGTTTTGGGCCTAAATACACTATTTCATGGTACCGAAGTTACAAAAATAGTTTCGCAATGAATGCACCCATTCTACTCCATTAGACCAAGAATGATGTTTGGGAGTGCTCCGGAGCATTTCACAATCCTCCGGCATGTGAAAAGATAAAAAACTTGTGTTTCGGGCCTTAACACTATTTCGATGTACCGAAGTTACGAAAATGGTTTCGCAACGAATACACCCATTCTACTCCATAAGACCCAAAATGATGTTTGGGAGTAATCCGGAGCATTTCGCAAACCTTCGGCATGTGAAAAGATGCAAAACTTGTGTTTCGGGCCTGAATACACTATTTCAGGGTACCGTAGTTACAAAAATATTTTTGCAATGAATGCACCCATTCTACTCCGTTAGACCCAAAATTATGTTTGGGAGTGCTCTGGAGCATTTCGCAAACCTTCGGCATGTGAAAAGATGCAAAACTTGTGTTTTGGGCCTAAATACACTTTTTCAGGGTACCGAAGTTACAAAAATATTTTCGCAATGAATCCACCCATTCTACTCCATTAGACCCAAAATGATGTTGGGAGTGTTCCGGAGCATTTCGCAAACCTTCGGCATGTGAAAAGATGCAAAACTTGTGTTTCGAGCATGAATTTCAAGGTACCGATGTTACAAAAATATTTTTGCAATGAATGCACCCATTCTACTCCATTAGACCCAAAATGAAGTTTGGGAGTGCTCCGGAGCATTTCGCAAACCTTCGGCATGTGAAAAGATGCAAAACTTGTGTTTCTGGCCTGAATACACTATTTCAGTGTACCGAAGTTACGAAAATGGTTTCGCAATGAATGCACCTATTCTACTCCGTTAGACCAAGAATGATGTCTGGGAGTGCTCCGGAGCATTTCGCAAACCTCCGGCATGTGAAAAGATAAAAAACTTGTGTTTCGGGCCTGAACACTATTTCAGGGTACAGAAGTTACGACAATGGTTTCGCAATGAATACAATCATTCTACTCCATTAGACCCAAAATGATGTTTGGGAGTGCTCCGGAGCATTTCGAAACCTTCGGCATGTAAAAAGATGCAAAACTTGTGTTTCGGGCTTGAATACACTATGTCAGGGTACTGATGTTACAAAAATAGTTTCGCAATGAATGCACCCATTCTACTCCATTAGACCCAAAATGATGTTTGGGAGTGCTCCGGAGCATTTCGCAAACCTTCGGCATGTGAAAATATGCAAAACTTGTGTTTCGTGCCTGAATACACTATTTCGGGCCTGAATACACTATTTCGGGCCTGAATACACTATTTTGGGGTACCGATGTTACAAAAATGGTTTCGCAATGAATACACCCATTCTACTCCATAAGACCCAAAATGATGTTTGGGAGTAATCCGGAGCATTTCGCAAACCTTCGGCATGTGAAAAGATGCAAAACTTGTGTTTCTGGCCTGAATACACTATTTCAGTGTACCGAAGTTACGAAAATGGTTTCGCAATGAATTCACCTATTCTACTCCATTAGACCAAGAATGATGTTTGGGAGTGCTCCGGAGCATTTCGCAAACCTACGGCATGTGAAAAGATAAAAAACTTGTGTTTCGGGCCTGAATTCACTATTTCAGGCCTGAATACACTATTTCGGGGTACCGAAGTTACGAAAATGGTTTCGCAACGAATACACCCACTCTACTCCGTAAGACCCAAAATGATGTTTGGGAGTAATCCGGAACATTTCGCAAACCTTCGGCATGTGAAAAGATGCAAAACTTGTGTTTCGGGCCTGAATACACTATTTCAGGGTACCGAAGTTATAAAAATAGTTTCGCAATGAATGCAGCCATTCTACTCTGTTAGACCCAAACTGATGTTTGGTAGTGCTCTTGAGCATTTCGCAAACCTTCGGCATGTGAAAAGATGCAAAACTTGTATTTTGGGCCTAAATACACTATTTCAGGGTACCGAAGTTACAAAAATAGTTTCGCAATGAATGCACCCATTCTACTCCATTAAACCAAGAATGATGTTTGGGAGTGCTCCGGAGCATTTCACAATCCTCCGGCATGTGAAAAGATAAAAAACTTGTGTTTCGGGCCTTAACACTATTTCGATGTACCGAAGTTACGAAAATGGTTTCGCAACGAATACACCCATTCTACTCCATAAGACCCAAAATGATGTTTGGGAGTAATCCAGAGCATTTCGCAAACCTTCGGCATGTGAAAAGATGCAAAACTTGTGTTTCGGGCCTGAATACACTATTTCAGGGTACCGTAGTTACAAAAATATTTTTGCAATGAATGCACCCATTCTACTCCGTTAGACCCAAAATTATGTTTGGGAGTGCTCTGGAGCATTTCGCAAACTTTCGGCATGTGAAAAGATGCAAAACTTGTGTTTTGGGCCTAAATACACTTTTTCAGGGTACCGAAGTTACAAAAATATTTTCACAATGAATCCACCCATTCTACTCCATTAGACCCAAAATGATGTTGGGAGTGTTCCGGAGCATTTCGCAAACCTTCGGCATGTGAAAAGATGCAAAACTTGTGTTTCGGGCCTGAATACACTATTTCAGGGTACCGAAGTTACAAAAATAGTTTCGCAATGGATGCACCCATTCCACTCCATTAGACCTAAAATGATGTTTGGGAGTGCTCCGAAGCATTTCGCAAATCTTCGGCATGTGAAAAGATGCAAAACTTGTGTTTCGGGCCTGAATACACTATTTCAGGGTACCGTAGTTACAAAAATATTTTCGCAATGAATGCACCCATTCTACTCCGTTAGACCAAGAATGATGTTGGGAGTGCCCCGGAGCATTTCGCAAACCTCCAGCATGTGAAAAGATAAAAAATTTGTGTTTCGGGCCTAAACACTATTTCAGGGTACAGAAGTTACGACAATGGTTTCGCAATGAATACAATCATTCTACTCCATTAGACCCAAAATGATGTTTGGGAGTGCTCCGGAGCATTTCGAAACCTTCGGCATGTAAAAAGATGCAAAACTTGTGTTTCGGGCTTGAATACACTATTTCGGGGTACCGATGTTACAAAAATAGTTTCGCAATGAATGCACCCATTCTACTCCATTAGAGCCAAAATGATGTTTGGGAGTGCTCCGGAGCATTTCGCAAACCTTCGGCATGTGAAAATATGCAAAACTTGTGTTTCGTGCCTGAATACACTATTTCAGTGTACCGAAGTTACAAAAATGGTTTCGCAATGAATGCACCTATTCTACTCCATTAGACCAAGAATGATGTTTGGGAGTGCTCCGGAGCATTTCGCAATCCTCCGGCATGTGAAAAGATAAAAAACTTGTGTTTCGGGCCTGAATACACTATTTTGGGGTACCGAAGTTACGAAAATGGTTTCGCAACGAATACACCCATTCTACTCCATAAGACCTAAACTGATGTTTGGGAGTAACCCGGAGCATTTCGCAAACCTTCGTCCTGTGAAAAGATGCAAAACTTGTGTTTCTGGCCTGAATACACTATTTCAGTGTACCGAAGTTACGAAAATGGTTTCGCAATGAATGCACCTATTCTACTCCATTAGACCAAGAATGATGTTTGGGAGTGCTCCGGAGCATTTCGCAAACCTCCGGCATGTGAAAAGATAAAAAACTTGTGTTTCGGGCCTGAATTCACTATTTCGGGCCTGAATACACTATTTCGGGGTACCGAAGTTACGAAAATGGTTTCACAACGAATACACCCATTCTACTCCATAAGACCCAAAATGATGTTTGGGAGTAATCCGGAGCATTTCGAAAACCATCGGCATGTGAAAAGATGCAAAACTTGTGTTTCGAGCCTGACTACACTATTTCAGGGTACCGAAATTACGAAAATGGTTTCGCAATAAATGCACCCATTCTACTCCATTAGACCAAGAATGATGTTTGGGAGTGCTCCGGAGCATTTCGCAAACCTCCGGCATGTGAAAAGATAAAAAACTTGTGTTTCAGGCCTTAACACTATTGCAGGGTACCGAAGTTACGACAATGGTTTCGCAATGAATACAATCATTCTTCTCCATTAGACTCAAAATGATGTTTGGGAGTGCTCCGGAGCATTTCGCAAACCTTCGGCATGTAAAAAGATACAAAACATGTGTTTCGGGCTTGAATACACTATTTCAGGGTACCGATGTTACAAAAATAGTTTCGCAATGAATGCACCCATTCTACTCCATTAGACCCAAAATGATGTTTGGGAGTGCTCCGGAGTATTTCGCAAACCTTCGGCATGTGAAAAGATGCAAAACTTGTGTTTCGGGCCTGAATACACTATTTCAGTGTACCGAAGTTACGAAAATGGTTTCGCAAAGAATGCACCTATTCTACTCCATTAGACCAAGAATGATGTTTGGGAGTGCTCCGGAGCATTTCGCAAACCTCCGGCATGTGAAAAGATAAAAAACTTGTGTTTCGGGCCTGAATACAGTATTTTGGGGTACCGAAGTTACGAAAATGGTTTCACAACGAATACACCCATTCTACTCCGTAAGACCCAAAATGATGTTTGGGAGTAATCCGGAACATTTCGCAAACCTTCGGCATGTGAAAAGATGCAAAACTTGTGTTTTGGGCCTAAATACACTATTTCATGGTACCGAAGTTACAAAAATAGTTTCGCAATGAATGCACCCATTCTACTCCATTAGACCAAGAATGATGTTTGGGAGTGCTCCGGAGCATTTCACAATCCTCCGGCATGTGAAAAGATAAAAAACTTGTGTTTCGGGCCTTAACACTATTTCGATGTACCGAAGTTACGAAAATGGTTTCGCAACGAATACACCCATTCTACTCCATAAGACCCAAAATGATGTTTGGGAGTAATCCGGAGCATTTCGCAAACCTTCGGCATGTGAAAAGATGCAAAACTTGTGTTTCGGGCCTGAATACACTATTTCAGGGTACCGTAGTTACAAAAATATTTTTGCAATGAATGCACCCATTCTACTCCGTTAGACCCAAAATTATGTTTGGGAGTGCTCTGGAGCATTTCGCAAACCTTCGGCATGTGAAAAGATGCAAAACTTGTGTTTTGGGCCTAAATACACTTTTTCAGGGTACCGAAGTTACAAAAATATTTTCGCAATGAATCCACCCATTCTACTCCATTAGACCCAAAATGATGTTTGGGAGTGTTCCGGAGCATTTCGCAAACCTTCGGCATGTGAAAAGATGCAAAACTTGTGTTTCGAGCATGAATTTCAAGGTACCGATGTTACAAAAATATTTTTGCAATGAATGCACCCATTCTACTCCATTAGACCCAAAATGAAGTTTGGGAGTGCTCCGGAGCATTTCGCAAACCTTCGGCATGTGAAAAGATGCAAAACTTGTGTTTCTGGCCTGAATACACTATTTTAGTGTACCGAAGTTACGAAAATGGTTTCGCAATGAATGCACCTATTCTACTCCGTTAGACCAAGAATGATGTTTGGGAGTGCTCCGGAGCATTTCGCAAACCTCCGGCATGTGAAAAGATAAAAAACTTGTGTTTCGGGCCTGAACACTATTTCAGGGTACAGAAGTTACGACAATGGTTTCGCAATGAATACAATCATTCTACTCCATTAGACCCAAAATGATGTTTGGGAGTGCTCCGGAGCATTTCGAAACCTTCGGCATGTAAAAAGATGCAAAACTTGTGTTTCGGGCTTGAATACACTATGTCAGGGTACCGATGTTACAAAAATAGTTTCGCAATGAATGCACCCATTCTACTCCATTAGACCCAAAATGATGTTTGGGAGTGCTCCGGAGCATTTCGCAAACCTTCGGCATGTGAAAATATGCAAAACTTGTGTTTCGTGCCAGAATACACTATTTCGGGCCTGAATACACTATTTCGGGCCTGAATACACTATTTTGGGGTACCGATGTTACAAAAATGGTTTCGCAATGAATACACCCATTCTACTCCATAAGACCCAAAATGATGTTTGGGAGTAATCCGGAGCATTTCGCAAACCTTCGGCATGTGAAAAGATGCAAAACTTGTGTTTCTGGCCTGAATACACTATTTCAGTGTACCGAAGTTACGAAAATGGTTTCGCAATGAATGCACCTATTCTACTCCATTAGACCAAGAATGATGTTTGGGAGTGCTCCGGAGCATTTCGCAAACCTACGGCATGTGAAAAGATAAAAAACTTGTGTTTCGGGCCTGAATTCACTATTTCAGGCCTGAATACACTATTTCGGGGTACCGAAGTTACGAAAATGGTTTCGCAACGAATACACCCACTCTACTCCGTAAGACCCAAAATGATGTTTGGGAGTAATCCGGAACATTTCGCAAACCTTCGGCATGTGAAAAGATGCAAAACTTGTGTTTCGGGCCTGAATACACTATTTCAGGGTACCGAAGTTATAAAAATAGTTTCGCAATGAATGCAGCCATTCTACTCTGTTAGACCCAAACTGATGTTTGGTAGTGCTCTTGAGCATTTCGCAAACCTTCGGCATGTGAAAAGATGCAAAACTTGTGTTTTGGGCCTAAATACACTATTTCAGGGTACCGAAGTTACAAAAATAGTTTCGCAATGAATGCACCCATTCTACTCCATTAGACCAAGAATGATGTTTGGGAGTGCTCCGGAGCATTTCACAATCCTCCGGCATGTGAAAAGATAAAAAACTTGTGTTTCGGGCCTTAACACTATTTCAGGGTACAGAAGTTACGACAATGGTTTCGCAATGAATACAATCATTCTACTCCATTAGACCCAAAATGATGTTTGGGAGTGCTCCGGAGCATTTCGAAACCTTCGGCATGTAAAAAGATTCAAAACTTGTGTTTCGGGCTTGAATACACTATTTCAGGGTACCGATGTTACAAAAATAGTTTCGCAATTAATGCACCCATTCTACTCCATTAGACCCAAAATGATGTTTGGGAGTGCTCCGGAGCATTTCGCAAACCTTCGGCATGTGAAAAGATGCAAAACTTGTGTTTCGGGCCTGAATACACTATTTCAGTGTACCGAAGTTACAAAAATGGTTTCGCAATGAATGCACCTATTCTACTCCATTAGACCAAGAATGATGTTTGGGAGTGCTCCGGAGCATTTCGCAATCCTCCGGCATGTGAAAAGATAAAAAAGTTGTGTTTCGGGCCTGAATACACTATTTCGGGCCTGAATACACTATTTTGGGGTACCGATGTTACAAAAATGGTTTCGCAATGAATACACCCATTCTACTCCATAAGACCCAAAATGATATTTGGGAGTAATCCGGAGCATTTCGCAAACCTTCGGCATGTGAAAAGATGCAAAACTTGTGTTTCTGGCCTGAATACACTATTTCAGTGTACCGAAGTTACGAAAATGGTTTCGCAATGAATGCACCTATTCTACTCCATTAGACCAAGAATGATGTTTGGGAGTGCTCCGGAGCATTTCGCAAACCTACGGCATGTGAAAAGATAAAAAACTTGTGTTTCGGGCCTGAATTCACTATTTCAGGCCTGAATACACTATTTCGGGGTACCGAAGTTACGAAAATGGTTTCGCAACAAATACACCCACTCTACTCCGTAAGACCCAAAATGATGTTTGGGAGTAATCCGGAACATTTCGCAAACCTTCGGCATGTGAAAAGATGCAAAACTTGTGTTTCGGGCCTGAATACACTATTTCAGGGTACCGAAGTTATAAAAATAGTTTCGCAATGAATGCAGCCATTCTACTCTGTTAGACCCAAACTGATGTTTGGTAGTGCTCTTGAGCATTTCGCAAACCTTCGGCATGTGAAAAGATGCAAAACTTGTGTTTTGGGCCTAGATACACTATTTCAGGGTACCGAAGTTACAAAAATAGTTTCGCAATGAATGCACCCATTCTACTCCATTAGACCAAGAATGATGTTTGGGAGTGCTCCGGAGCATTTCACAATCCTCCGGCATGTGAAAAGATAAAAAACTTGTGTTTCGGGCCTTAACACTATTTCGATGTACCGAAGTTACGAAAATGGTTTCGCAACGAATACACCCATTCTACTCCATAAGACCCAAAATGATGTTTGGGAGTAATCCAGAGCATTTCGCAAACCTTCGGCATGTGAAAAGATGCAAAACTTGTGTTTCGGGCCTGAATACACTATTTCAGGGTACCGTAGTTACAAAAATATTTTTGCAATGAATGCACCCATTCTACTCCGTTAGACCCAAAATTATGTTTGGGAGTGCTCTGGAGCATTTCGCAAACTTTCGGCATGTGAAAAGATGCAAAACTTGTGTTTTGGGCCTAAATACACTTTTTCAGGGTACCGAAGTTACAAAAATATTTTCGCAATGAATCCACCCATTCTACTCCATTAGACCCAAAATGATGTTGGGAGTGTTCCGGAGCATTTCGCAAACCTTCGGCATGTGAAAAGATGCAAAACTTGTGTTTTGAGCATGAATTTCAAGGTACCGATGTTACAAAAATATTTTTGCAATGAATGCACCCATTCTACTCCATTAGACCCAAAATGAAGTTTGGGAGTGCTCCGGAGCATTTCGCAAACCTTCGGCATGTGAAAAGATGCAAAACTTGTGTTTCTGGCCTGAATACACTATTTCAGTGTACCGAAGTTACGAAAATGGTTTCGCCATGAATGCACCTATTCTACTCCATTAGACCCAAAATGTTGTTTGCGAGTGCTCCGGAGCATTTCGCAAACCTTCGGCATGTGAAAAGATGCAAAACTTGTGTTTCTGGCCTGAATACACTATTTCAGTGTACCGAAGTTACGAAAATGGTTTCGCCATGAATGCACCTATTCTACTCCGTTAGACCAAGAATGATGTTTGGGAGTGCTCCGGAGCATTTCGCAAACCTCCGGCATGTGAAAAGATAAAAAACTTGTGTTTCGGGCCTGAACACTATTTCAGGGTACAGAAGTTACGACAATGGTTTCGCAATGAATACAATCATTCTACTCCATTAGACCCAAAATGATGTTTGGGAGTGCTCCGGAGCATTTCGAAACCTTCGGCATGTAAAAAGATTCAAAACTTGTGTTTCGGGCTTGAATACACTATTTCAGGGTACCGATGTTACAAAAATAGTTTCGCAATGAATGCACCCATTCTACTCCATTAGACCCAAAATGATGTTTGGGAGTGCTCCGGAGCATTTCGCAAACCTTCGGCATGTGAAAAGATGCAAAACTTGTGTTTCGGGCCTGAATACACTATTTCAGTGTACCGAAGTTACAAAAATGGTTTCGCAATGAATGCACCTATTCTACTCCATTAGACCAAGAATGATGTTTGGGAGTGCTCCGGAGCATTTCGCAATCCTCCGGCATGTGAAAAGATAAAAAAGTTGTGTTTCGGGCCTGAATACACTATTTCGGGCCTGAATACACTATTTTGGGGTACCGATGTTACAAAAATGGTTTCGCAATGAATACACCCATTCTACTCCATAAGACCCAAAATGATGTTTGGGAGTAATCCGGAGCATTTCGCAAACCTTCGGCATGTGAAAAGATGCAAAACTTGTGTTTCTGGCCTGAATACACTATTTCAGTGTACCGAAGCTACGAAAATGGTTTCGCAATGAATGCACCTATTCTACTCCATTAGACCAAGAATGTTGTTTGGGAGTGCTCCGGAGCATTTCGCAAACCTACGGCATGTGAAAAGATAAAAAACTTGTGTTTCAGGCCTTAACACTATTGCAGGGTACCGAAGTTATGACAATGGTTTCGCAATGAATAAAATCATTCTTCTCCATTAGACCCAAAATGATGTTTGGGAGTGCTCCGGAGCATTTCGCAAACCTTCGGCATGTAAAAAGATGCAAAACTTGTGTTTCGGGCTTGAATACAGTATTTCAGGGTACTGATGTTACTAAAATAGTTTCGCAATGAATGCACCCATTCTACTCCGTTAGACCCAAAATGATGTTTGGGAGTGCTCCGGAGCATTTCGCAAACCTTCGGCATGTGAAAAGATGCAAAACTTATGTTTTGGGCCTAAATACACTATTTCAGGGTACCGAAGTTACAAAAATATTTTCGCAATGAATGCACCCAATCTACTCCATTAGACCCAAAATGATGTTTGGGAGTGCTCCGGAGCATTTCGCAAACCTTCGGCATGTGAAAAGATGCAAAACTTGTGTTTCTGGCCTGAATACACTATTTCAGTGTACCGAAGTTAGGAAAATGGTTTCGCAATGAATGCACCTATTCTACTCCATTAGACCAAGAATGATGTTTGGGAGTGCTCCGGAGCATTTCGCAAACCTCCGGCATGTGAAAAGATAAAAAACTTGTGTTTCGGGCCTAAACACTATTTCAGGGTACCGAAGTTACGACAATGGTTTCGCAATGAATACAATCATTCTACTCCATTAGACCCAAAATGATGTTTGGGAGTGCTCCGGAGCATTTCGAAACCTTCGGCATGTAAAAAGATGCAAAACTTGTGTTTCGGGCTTGAATACACAATTTCAGGGTACCGATGTTACAAAAATAGTTTCGCAATGAATGCACCCATTCTACTCCATTAGACCCAAAATGATGTTTGGGAGTGCTCCGGAGCATTTCGCAAACCTTCGGCATGTGAAAAGATGCAAAAGTTGTGTTTCGGGTCTGAATACACTATTTCAGTGTACCGAAGTTACAAAAATAGTTTCGCAATGAATGCACCTATTCCACTCCATTAGACCAAGAATGACGTTTGGGAGTAATCCGGAGTATTTCGCAAACCTTCGGCCTGTGAAAAGATGCAAAACTTTTGTTTCTGGCCTGAATACACTATTTCAGTGTACCGAAGTTACGAAAATGGTTTCGCCATGAATGCACCTATTCTACTCCGTTAGACCAAGAATGATGTTTGGGAGTGCTCCGGAGCATTTCGCAAACCTCCGGCATGTGAAAAGATAAAAAACTTGTGTTTCGGGCCTGAACACTATTTCAGGGTACAGAAGTTACGACAATGGTTTCGCAATGAATACAATCATTCTACTCCATTAGACCCAAAATGATGTTTGGGAGTGCTCCGGAGCATTTCGAAACCTTCGGCATGTAAAAAGATTCAAAACTTGTGTTTCGGGCTTGAATACACTATTTCAGGGTACCGATGTTACAAAAATAGTTTCGCAATGAATGCACCCATTCTACTCCATTAGACCCAAAATGATGTTTGGGAGTGCTCCGGAGCATTTCGCAAACCTTCGGCATGTGAAAAGATGCAAAACTTGTGTTTCGGGCCTGAATACACTATTTCAGTGTACCGAAGTTACAAAAATGGTTTCGCAATGAATGCACCTATTCTACTCCATTAGACCAAGAATGATGTTTGGGAGTGCTCCGGAGCATTTCGCAATCCTCCGGCATGTGAAAAGATAAAAAACTTGTGTTTCGGGCCTGAATACACTATTTCGGGCCTGAATACACTATTTTGGGGTACCGATGTTACAAAAATGGTTTCGCAATGAATACACCCATTCTACTCCATAAGACCCAAAATGATGTTTGGGAGTAATCCGGAGCATTTCGCAAACCTTCGGCATGTGAAAAGATGCAAAATTTGTGTTTCTGGCCTGAATACACTATTTCAGTGTACCGAAGCTACGAAAATGGTTTCGCAATGAATGCACCTATTCTACTCCATTAGACCAAGAATGATGTTTGGGAGTGCTCCGGAGCATTTCGCAAACCTACGGCATGTGAAAAGATAAAAAACTTGTGTTTCAGGCCTTAACACTATTGCAGGGTACCGAAGTTATGACAATGGTTTCGCAATGAATAAAATCATTCTTCTCCATTAGACCCAAAATGATGTTTGGGAGTGCTCCGGAGCATTTCGCAAACCTTCGGCATGTAAAAAGATGCAAAACTTGTGTTTCGGGCTTGAATACAGTATTTCAGGGTACTGATGTTACAAAAATAGTTTCGCAATGAATGCACCCATTCTACTCCGTTAGACCCAAAATGATGTTTGGGAGTGCTCCGGAGCATTTCGCAAACCTTCGGCATGTGAAAAGATGCAAAACTTATGTTTTGGGCCTAAATACACTATTTCAGGGTACCGAAGTTACAAAAATATTTTCGCAATGAATGCACCCAATCTACTCCATTAGACCCAAAATGATGTTTGGGAGTGCTCCGGAGCATTTCGCAAACCTTCGGCATGTGAAAAGATGCAAAACTTGTGTTTCTGGCCTGAATACACTATTTCAGTGTACCGAAGTTAGGAAAATGGTTTCGCAATGAATGCACCTATTCTACTCCATTAGACCAAGAATGATGTTTGGGAGTGCTCCGGAGCATTTCGCAAACCTCCGGCATGTGAAAAGATAAAAAACTTGTGTTTCGGGCCTAAACACTATTTCAGGGTACCGAAGTTACGACAATGGTTTCGCAATGAATACAATCATTCTACTCCATTAGACCCAAAATGATGTTTGGGAGTGCTCCGGAGCATTTCGAAACCTTCGGCATGTAAAAAGATGCAAAACTTGTGTTTCGGGCTTGAATACACAATTTCAGGGTACCGATGTTACAAAAATAGTTTCGCAATGAATGCACCCATTCTACTCCATTAGACCCAAAATGATGTTTGGGAGTGCTCCGGAGCATTTCGCAAACCTTCGGCATGTGAAAAGATGCAAAAGTTGTGTTTCGGGTCTGAATACACTATTTCAGTGTACCGAAGTTACAAAAATAGTTTCGCAATGAATGCACCTATTCCACTCCATTAGACCAAGAATGACGTTTGGGAGTAATCCGGAGTATTTCGCAAACCTTCGGCCTGTGAAAAGATGCAAAAGTTGTGTTTCGGGCCTGAATACACTATTTCATTGTATCGAAGTTACAAAAATAGTTTCGCAATGAATGCACCAATTCTACTCCATTAGACCCAAAATGATGTTTGGGAGTACTCCCGAGCATTTCGCAAACCTTCGGCATGTGAAAAGACGCAAAACTTGTGTTTCGGGCGTGAATACACTATTTCAGGGTACCGAAGTTACGAAAATGGTTTCGCAATGAATGCACCTATTCTACTCTATTAGACTAAGAATGATGTTTGGGAGTGCTCCGGAGCATTTCGCAAACCTCCGGCATGTGAAAAGATAAAAAACTTGTGTTTCGGGCCTGAATACACTATTTCGGGGTACCGAAGTTACGAAAATGGTTTCGCAACGAATACACCCATTCTACTCCGTAAGACCCAAAATGATGTTTGGGAGTAATCCGGAACATTTCGCAAACCTTCGACATGTGAAAAGATGCAAAACTTGTGTTTCGGGCCTGAATACACTATTTCAGGGTACCGAAGTTATAAAAATAGTTTCGCAATGAATGCACCCATTCTACTCTGTTAGACCCAAACTGATGTTTGGTAGTGCTCTTGAGCATTTCGCAAACCTTCGGCATGTGAAAAGATGCAAAACTTGTGTTTTGGGCCTAAATACACTATTTCAGGGTACCGATGTTACAAAAATAGTTTCGCAATGAATCCACCATTCTACTCCATTAGACCCAAAATGATGTTTGGGAGTGCTCCGGAGCATTTCGCAAACCTTCGGCGTGTGAAAATATGCAAAACATTTGTTTCGGGCATGAATACACTATTTCAGTGTACCGATATTACAAAAATATTTTCGCAATGAATGCACCCATTCTACTCCATTAGACCCAAAATGAAGTTTGGGAGTGCTCCGGAGCATTTCGCAAACCTTCGGCATGTGAAAAGATGCAAAACTTGTGTTTCGGGCCTGAATACACTATTTCAGTGTACCGAAGTTACGAAAATGGTTTCGCAATGAATGAACCTATTCTACACCATTGGACCAAGAATAATGTTTTGGAGTGCTCCAGAGCATTTCGCAAACCTCCGGCATGTGAAAAGATAAAAAACTTGTGTTTCGGGCCTTAACACCATTCCAGGGTACAGAAGTTACGACAATGGTTTCGCAATGAATACAATCATTCTACTCCATAAGACCCAAAATGATGTTTGGGAGTGCTCCGGAGCATTTCGAAACCTTCGGCATGTAAAAAGATGCAAAACTTGTGTTTCGGGCTTGAATACACTATTTCAGGGTACCGATGTTACAAAAATAGTTTCGCAATGAATGCACCCATTCTACTCCATTAGACCCAAAATGATGTTTGGGAGTGCTCCGGAGCATTTCGCAAACCATCGGCATGTGAAAAGATGCAAAACTTGTGTTTCAGGCCTGAATACACTATTTTAGTGTACCGAAGTTAGAAAAATGGTTTCGCAACGAATACACCCATTCTACTCCATAAGACCCAAAATGATGTTTGGGAGTAATCCGGAGCATTTCGCAAATCTTCGGCATTTGAAAAGATGCAAAACTTGTGTTTCAGGCCTGAATACACTATTTCAGGGTACCGTAGTTACAAAAATAGTTTCGTAATGAATGCACCCATTCTACTCCGTTAGACCAAAAATGATGTTTGGGAGTGCTCCGGAGCATTTCGCAAACCTTCGGCATGTGAAAAGATGCAAAACTTGTGTTTCTAGCCTGAATACACTATTTCAGTGTACCGAAGTTACGAAAATGGTTTCGCAATGAATGCACCTATTCTACTCCATTAGACCAAGAATGATGTTTGGGAGTGCTCCGGAGCATTTCGCAAACCTACGGCATGTGAAAAGATAAAAAACTTGTGTTTCGGGCCTGAACACTATTTCATGGTACAGAAGTTACGACAACGGTTTCGCAATGAGTACAATCATTCTACTCCATAAGACCCAAAATGATGTTTGGGAGTGCTCCGGAGCATTTCGAAACCTTCGACATGTAAAAAGATGCAAAACTTTTGTTTCGGGCTTGAATACACTATTTCAGGGTACCGATGTTACAAAAACAGTTTCGCAATGAATGCACCCATTCTACTCCATTAGACCCAAAATGACGTTTGGGAGTGCTCCGGAGCATTTCGCAAACCTTCGGCATGTGAAAAGATGCAAAACTTGTGTTTCAGGCCTGAATACACTATTTTAGTGTACCGAAGTTACAAAAATGGTTTCGCAATGAATGCACCTATTCTACTCCATTAGACCAAGAATGATGTTTGGGAGTGCTCCGGAGCATTTCGCAATCCTCCGGCATGTGAGAAGATAAAAAACTTGTGTTTCAGGCCTTAACACTATTGCAGGGTACCGAAGTTACGACAATGGTTTCGCAACAAATACAATCATTCTACTCCATTAGACCCAACATGATGTTTGGGAGTGCCCCGGAGCATTTCGCAAACCTTCGGCATGTAAAAAGATGCAAAACTTGTGTTTTGGGCCTAAATACACTATTTCAGGGTACCGAAGTTACAAAAATAGTTTCGCAATGAATGCACCCATTCTACTCTGTTAGACCCAAAATGATGTTTGGGAGTGCTCCGGAGCATTTCGCAAACCTTCGGCATGGGAAAAGATGCAAAACTTGTGTTTTGGGCCTAAATACACTATTTCAGTGTACCGAAGTTACGAAAATGGTTTCGCAATGAATGCACCTATTCTACTCCATTAGACCAAGAATGATGTTTGGGAGTGCTCCGGAGCATTTCGCAAACCTACGGCATGTGAAAAGATAAAAAACTTGTGTTTCGGGCCTGAACACTATTTCATGGTACAGAAGTTACGACAACGGTTTCGCAATGAGTACAATCATTCTACTCCATTAGACCCAAAATGATGTTTGGGAGTGCTCCGGAGCATTTCGCAAACCTTCGGCATGGGAAAAGATGCAAAACTTGTGTTTTGGGCCTAAATACACTATTTCAGGGTACCGATGTTACAAAAATAGTTTCGCAATGAATCCACCCATTCTACTCCATTAGACCCAAAATGATGTTTGGGAGTGCTCCGGAGCATTTCGCAAACCTTCGGCGTGTGAAAAGATGCAAAACTTGTGTTTCGGGCATGAATACACTATTTCAGGGTACCGATATTAAAAAAATAGTTTCGCAATGAATGCACCCATTCTACTCCATTAGACCCAAACTGAAGTTTGGGAGGGCTCCGGAGCATTTCGCAAACCTTCGGCATGTGAAAAGATGCAAAACTTGTGTTTCGGGCCTGAATACACTATTTTAGTGTACCGAAGTTACGAAAATGGTTTCGCAATGAATGAACCTATTCTACACCATTGGACCAAGAATAATGTTTGGGAGTGCTCCAGAGCATTTCGCAAACCTCCGGCATGTGAAAAGATAAAAAACATGTGTTTCGTGCCTGAATACACTATTTCGGGCCTGAATACACTATTTTGATGTACCGAAGTTACGAAAATGGTTTCGCAACGAATACACCCATTCTACTCCATAAGACCCAAAATGATGTTTGGGAGTAATCCGGAGCATTTTGCAAACCTTCGGCATTTGAAAAGATGCAAAACTTGTGTTTCGGGCCTGAATACACTATTTCAGGGTACCGTAGTTACAAAAATAGTTTCGCAATGAATGCACCCCATGTACTCCGTTAGACCCCAAATGATGTTTGGGAGTGCTCCCGGAGCATTTGGCAAACCTTCGGCATGTGAAAAGATGCAAAACTTTTGTTTCTGGCCTGAATACACTATTTCAGTGTACCGAAGTTACGAAAATGGTTTTGCCAATGAATGCACCTATTCTACTCCATTAGACCAAGAATGATTTTTGGGAGTGCTCCGGAGCATTTCACAAACCTCCGGCATGTGAAAAGATAAAAAACTTGTGTTTCGGGCCTGAACACTATTTCAGGGTACAGAAGTTACGACAATGGTTTCGCAATGAATACAATCATTCTACTCCATAAGACCCAAAATGATGTTTGGGAGTGCTCGGCAGCATTTCGAAACCTTCGTCATGTAAAAAGATGCAAAACTTGTGTTTAGGGCATTAATACACTATTTCAGGGTCCGTCAAAATAGATCGCAATAATTCACATTCTCCAATGAATCACCCATCTCTCCAAGTAACCCAAATAGACTCCGATAAGGGAGTCCCGACAGCATTTCGCAAACCTTCGCAGCATGTGAAAACAGATGCAAAACTTGTTTTCAGCCTGATCAATAGTAACGAACACAATATGGTTTCGCAATGAATGCACATATTCTTCTCCATAGAAGATGCACCTAGTTTGGGCCAGTCGCCCTCCGGAGCATTTTGCTCCCATTCCTCAATCCCCACCGATTGAAAATAAAAAACCCTTTTCACGTAGCCTTAACACTATTGCAGGGTACCGAAGTTACGACAATGGTTTCGCAACAAATACAATCATTCTATTCCATTAGACCCAACATGATGTTTGGGGAGTGCTCCGGAGCATTTCGCAAACCTTCGACATGTAAAAAGATGCAAAACTTGTGTTTTGGGCCCTAAATACACTATTTCAGGGTACCGAAGTTACAAAAATAGTTTCGCAATGAATGCACCCATTCTACTCTGTTAGACCCAAAATGGTGTTTGGGAGTGCTCCGGAGCATTTCGCAAACCTTCGGCTTGTGAAAAGATGCAAAACTTGTGTTTTGGGCCTAAATACACTATTTCAGGGTACCGATGTTACAGAAATAGTTTCGCAATGAATCCACCCATTCTACTCCATTAGACCCAAAATGATGTTTGGGAGTGCTCCGGAGCATTTCGCAAACCTTCGGCGTGTGAAAAGATGCAAAACTTGTGTTTCGGGCATGAATACACTATTTCAGGGTACCGATATTAAAAAAATAGTTTCGCAATGAATGCACCCATTCTACTCCATTAGACCCAAAATGAAGTTTGGGAGTGCTCCGGAGCATTTCGCAAACCTTCGGCATGTGAAAAAGATGCAAAACTTGTGTTCTCCGGCCTGAATACCACTATTTCAGTGTACCGAAGTTACGAAAATGGTTTCGCAATGAATGAACCTATTCTACAGCATTGGACCAAGAATAATGTTTGGGAGTGCTCCAGAGCATTTCGCAAACCTCCGGCATGTGAAAAGATAAAAAACTTGTGTTTCGGGTATGAATACACTATTTCAAGGTACCGATGGTAACAAAAAATTGTTTCGCAATGAATGCACCCAATCTACTCCATTAGACCCAAAATGATGTTTGGGAGTGCTCCGGAGCATTTCGCAAACCTTCGGCATGTGAAAAGATGCAAAACTTGTGTTTCTGGCCTGAATACACTTTTTCAGAGTACCGAAGTTAGGAAAATGGTTTCGCAATGAATGCACCTATTCTACTCCATTAGACCAAGAATGATGTTTGGGAGTGCTCCGAAGCATTTCGCAAACCTCCGGCATGTGAAAAGATAAAAAACTTGTGTTTCGGGCCTGAACACTATTTCAGGGTACCGAAGTTACGACAATGGTTTCTCAATGAATACAATCATTCTACTCCATTAGACCCAAAATGATGTTTGGGCGTGCTCCTGAGCATTTCGAAACCTTCGGCATGTAAAAAGATGCAAAACCTTGTGTTTCGGGCTTGAATACACAATTTCAGGGTACCGATGTTACAAAAATAGTTTCGCAATGAATGCACCCATTGTACTCCATTAGACCCAAAATGATGTTTGGGAGTGCTCCGGAGCATTTCGCAAACCTTCGGCATGTGAAAAGATGCAAAAGTTGTGTTTCGGGTCTGAATACACTAATTTCAGTGTACCGAAGTTACAAAAATAGTTTCGCAATGAATGCACCTATTCCACTCCATTAGACCAAGAATGACGTTTGGGAGTAATCCGGAGTATTTCGCAAACCTTCGGCCTGTGAAAAGATGCAAAAGTTGTGTTTCGGGCCTGAATACACTATTTCATTGTATCGAAGTTACAAAAATAGTTTCGCAATGGATGCACCAATTCTACTCCATTTAGACCCAAAATGATGTTTGGGAGTGCTCCCGAGCATTTCGCAAACCTTCGGCATGTGAAAAAGATGCAAAACTTGTGTTTCGGGTGTGAATACACTATTTCAGGGTACCGAAGTTACGAAAATGGTTTCGCAATGAATGCACCTATTCTACTCTATTACACTAAGAATGATGTTTGGGAGTGCTACGGAGCATTTCGCAAACCTCCGGCATGTGAAAAGATGCAAAACTTGTGTTTCGGGCCTTAACACTATTTCAGGGTACCGAAGTTACAAAAATAGTTTCGCAATGAATGCACCCATTCTACTCTGTTAGACCCAAAATGATGTTTTGGGA